>JAXCGZ010004335.1:5000-15000 GCA_037179515.1 Halocaridina rubra
ATAAAAGAAGAAGAAGAAGAAGAAGAAAAAGAAGAAGAAGAAGAAGAAGAAGAAGAAGAAGAAGAAGAAGAAGAAGAAGAAGAAGAAGAAGAAGAAGAAGAAGAATTAATAACATTTACCAAGGAAAGAATAAATAAGACATGAAAGGCTCGTGAAAGACTTCTACGAACTACTTGAGCAAGGGATCGGTCTCATTAAAAAGAGTTAATCTCAGAAGCATTACCTAAAAAGATAAAAGAGGACCCTAAAATTACCAAAAACTGCATTAAAAAAAAAAGAATAAACTCAAAAGTACATAAATAAATACACTAGGAATTAATACAAAAAATGTCAAGAAATAAAGTAAACACTGCATCATTTTCCCCAAAACAGTACCTAAAAATAGTACACACATACACACACACACACACACATATATATATATATATATATATATATATATATATATATATATATATATATATATATATATATATATATATATATGTGTGTGTGTGTGTGTGTGTGTGTGTGTGTGTGTGTGTGTGTGTGTGTGTGTGTGTGTGTGTGTGTATTGGCCGTAGTCTCCTTGAATGGAGGTGGCCGTGTCAAAGCACACTTTCAAAAGAAGCTATTTTTTTTATGAGTGTGACACCGGGACAGGCAGAAACTGCCCTCATCAATAAAGGCCCGGGCACGAGAAAATATCAAGAGAAAGGAAAAGAAAAAGGTTAAGGGCAAGGCAGAGATGAGGTAATGTCACACAAAGGAAACGACAGACAGAAAAAAACAGTCAAAGTACAGAGAACCCAGAGATATAGAGGACTAGGCCCTGAGATGACGATAGATCTGCTTTTTGAAGGATGAAAGGTTATAAGAATTAGAAAAGACAGAAGTCAGAAAGAGAGTTCGAGTCTGGAGGTAGATGGGAAGAAGCAGTCACTGCACCAACCAATCCACGAGCTACAAATCTCCACACAGTACCTGTGAGATGAGGCCGCTTGGCGAGTGTTACGCGGCCTCGGCAGTGGGGAAGGGATGCAACTCGCCAACTCATCAGAGCAGCGTTGGAATTAGTAGCGATAGAAAAGCGAAAGGGAAGATAACTTACGGTGAAGAGAGAGAGAATCCAGGTTAGAAGTAAGAGAAGGATCATTAATGAGTCTGACTGAATTAGATTCAACCCTATCGAGAAGATAAGTATAAGAAGAAGCACCTCAGATGTGTGAGCAGTATTCTAAGCAGGGGTGGATAAGACCTTTGTAAATTTTATGTAACTGCAAAGAGGAAAAGTAATGACGAAAACGAAACAAAACGCCCAATATTTTAGATGAAGATTTAGAAATTTGGATTATGTGATTCCTCCAAGACAAGTTAGAGGCTCTATGGAATCCTAATATGTTGATAGAGTTAAGAGGGTAAATTTCGTTAGTTTCTATGACAACAGGGTTATCAGGAGGAGAAGAAGATAAAGAGATAGCCAGAAATTGTGTCTTGGAGGCATTGAATTTAACTAAATTTTGAGTGCCCCACTCAGATACTTTCTTCAAATCGGAGTTAAGAGTAGAAGAAAGAGTGATACGAGATTGATTACGAGTAACAGATGAAGGGTGTGAAGAAAAGGCAGAGGAAAAGTAAAGGGTAGAATCATCAGCTAAGGCATGAAGAAGAGAGGAAGATGGGGATTGTAGATGAAGAGAAGGAACAGAGTAGGTGAAAGAACAGAGCCCTGTGGAACACCACTGGTAACAGAGAAAGGGCTAGATGTCGCGCCATCAACAACAACAGATATAAAACAGTCAGTAAGAAAACTGGAAATCTGAGAACAGAAAGAAGGGGTAAAGCCATAGGCAGGGAGTTTGGCCAACAGAGCCTTGTGCCAGACTCTGTCAAAAGCCTTAGAGATATCAAGGGCGTTGACAAAGGATTCCCCATAGTTCCTCAGAGAAGATGACCTTACATGAGTAAGATAGGACCGGAGATCACAAGTAGATCTTGCCTTGCAGGAGCCGTACTGGTGATTGGAGATAAGTGAGTTAAATTCAAGGCATTTCAAGAAGTGAGAATTGAGCAAAGTTTCGAAAACTTTAGCAATAGAGGAGGTAAGAGCAATAGGTCGGTAGTTTGAAGGAATAGAACGGACACCCTTCTTAGGAACAGGTTGAACTAGAGCATGCTTCCAAGGTGAAGGATAGATACTGGTTAACATAATGAGGCAAAAAAGATGGCAAATCACGAGGGCCAGTTCATCTGCAAACTCCTTAAGGAACCTTTCAGGGACACCATCGGGACCAGATGCCTTGTTCGTCTTTACGAGCAAAGAACCTTGTGAACTTTGCGTGAGGAAAGGATAAGGGAGGGAATAGGGTTAGAGAGGGGTAAAGACTAAGGAACAGGTGCGCTGGAATCGTTTATAGAAGAGTTGGCAGAAAAATGAGAGCCAAAGAGAGTGGCTTTGTCAGTGGGAGAGCAAGCTATAGAACCATCAGAACGAATGAGAGGGGGAGAGCCTGAGTTACAGAAGTTTTTGGAGAGGTTTTTGCATAAGGACCAGAAGCATTTGTCAGTGGGAGAGGAGTTAAGGTCATCAACTTTCCTTCTTATAAAGGAAGCCTTAGACCTTCGAATCTGAGCAGTACAGCAATTCCTAGCTATAATAAAAGCAGAGCGAGTTAAATCGGAAGGAGAGGCTTGGTAAGATCTGTGAACCAGATTCCTAACCTGGATAGCCATGGAGCAGGCACGGTCAAACCAAGGTTTAGGGGGAGAGAAAGTTTTTGTAGAATAGGCGATGTACGCCTCCATTCCCGCGGTCATGATCTCGGCAACTTTTAGAGCTACCTGATCAGGGTTGCGGGACCGAAAGCAGTACTCATCCCATGGGAAGTTAAAGAGAAAGTTACGCAAATTTTCATGTTGGGTTCGTTCGAAGTGCCAAAGGCAGCCCTGAGTAGGAGGGATTGGTGGTGGGGGAGCGAAAATGGAAGAGACTGAGATCATAGAGTAGTCTAAAAACTTTATTTCCATTTCAATACAATGGGTATTCGTCAGCCAGGGCAAGCCCCAACCCCCCACTGTGGTGTCCAACCACAGCAGTTCCTGCCAGTAAACAGCTTAAACTCTCGGTCTTGGACGGGGACCGATCTTTCGACCTCGTGAATGCGAAGCCAGCACGTTACCACTGTACTAGCCAGCAGTGGGGAAAACACAGAATAAGAGTAGTTTGAAGGGTTAGAAGCAAAAAATAGGTCAAGAGTGTTTACAGCATGTTCGTGACGGAGTAGGATATTTGATAACTTGCTCCAGATCATGAGTAATAGAGAAAGCAAGGGCCTCGCTTCCTCCTACATCAGTGTGAGAAGAATGAAGCCACTCACTGTCGTGTACACTGAAGTCTCCAATGTAGAGAACTACGGCATGTGGGTGAGAAGATAGCAAGGACTCATGGCACAAAGACAGATATTCAAAAAAAGACACAAACTCGGTGGAGTTTGGAGAACAGTACCAGAAGCAAAGGAAAATAGTGGTAATGGAGAGATAGACTTTTAGCCAGAGAACATCAAAGTCAGGAGATTCAAGGTCCATGAGCCTCACAGTAGGAGTGTTAGTGTTGCAGTATGCACAGACCCGACCTTTGGAATGAAAACGAGTATGCAGATTAGAGTGAGAGATTTGAAATGGGTCAGTGGAAGGATGTATAGACAGCTGGGTTTCAGATAGGAGGAGGTTAGGGAGGAAAGTGCTGTTCCACAGGCGAAAGACCAGAGTTCAGCCCACGAATGTTAGAATAGTGAAGAGTGAAAGAAGCAGATCTATTGGGAGGTGCAAGGTTAAGGGCAGAACCATTACTACCACCAGGTATGTCTGCCCTCAAGCCAATAGTGGAGTCAACATGATCCCCGGAGATTCTTCGCACCCCTCTATGCCGGGTACTGGGGTCATTAGCTGTGAACCTTCCATATATAATAAGAAATGTGAGGAAAAAGAAAGAAAAAGAGACAGATGTGGGGAATGTTGTGACTTGTCAAATGTAATGGGACAGCAAGATATGTATAATGAATACGCTAGACTATTCAGTGTAGATGTAGGCATGAGGAAAGAACCGTCCTGAAGGAAGACTCAACCTGAAAGTGTCTGGACCAGTCCTAGATGCATCCTAATACTTCCATTACGCATCTTACGTCCTTGGGGATGAATGGTTGCATCATTGCACCCCACCATAATACTTGGATAATCCACAGGGTAAGTAGGTAAGATTCTTTTGCCATGAGGCTAAACAGCTGCAGCTGATGTTCCCAACCATTTCATCTTATGGTAACCCCCAGCACCTTTCCATTCCAGCTTACTCAGCTAACATGTGCGAGAACTCTCCTTGGCCGTTGTCACATATACACAATGATTTTCGACTAATTCCTATGTCTCTTCCCTGTTGCAGTTACATACCACGTTAATCCAATGGTCTTCTCACCTTATTCATCCATCCCATTTTAGGTCTTCCTTCTGGCCTTACTCCAATTACTTTTCCCCTCCACAATCTTATTGTTAGTCTTTCATCATTCATTCTTTCCATTCATCCAATCTGATCTAACTTATCAGCAAGCCTGATTTCAACATCCGTTCTCTACTACTCCCCTTACAAGTGATATTACGGCCATTGTATATACTTACATACATACACACACACACACACACACGCAAACACACACACACACACAAGGACAGGTATGATAAGTATCACTAAGTATAAAATGGAACCGATCATGAGACGGGAAGATACGAGCTTTGGGCTGTTTCCCGTAAACACAATTAGGTAATCACAATTAGGTAATCACACACACACACACACACACACACACACACACACACACACACACACACACACACACATATATATATATATATATATATATATATATATATATATATATATATATATATATATATATATATGAATCATTTTTTTTTTACCCCGACCGGAACTCGAACCTAGGACTTATGATTACTAAGTCAAGGCGCTACCACTACACCACAGAAGGTTAAAAGGAACCCAACCTTATAGCTTATATCTGCTATACTTAGGAATGAACGCATTCTAACTGAATGCCACTATGTTCATATTACAGATTCCCCAACCTCACTCGTGGCTTAATTTTAGCATTTAATTCAATTCCCAATCTCATTCGGGCCATGAAATTATCAAATAAGCACATTACATATGTGAAAACATGAATCATTTTTTTTTACCCCGACCGGGACTCGAACCTAGGACTTATGATTACTAAGTCAAGGCGCTACCACTACACCACAGAAGGTTAAAAGGAACCCAACCTTATAGCATTCAGTTAGAATGCGTTCATTCCTAAGTATAGCAGATATAAGCTATAAGGTTGGGTTCCTTTTAACCTTCTGTGGTGTAGTGGTAGCGCCTTGACTTAGTAATCATAAGTCCTAGGTTCGAGTCCCGGTCGGGGTAAAAAATGATTCATGTTTTCACATATGTAATGTGCTTATTTGATAATTTCATGGCCCGAATGAGATTGGGAATTGAATTAAATGCTAAAATGAAGCCACGAGTGAGGTTGGGGAATCTGTAATATGAACATATATATATATATATATATATATATATATATATATATATATATATATATATATATATATATATATATATATATATATATATGTATGTATGTATGTACGCATGAAAAGAGAAAAACGTTACAAAAAATGTTTTCATCTATATATCTATCTATACACACAAGTATATATATGTATATATATATATATATATATATATATATATATATATATATATATATATATATATATATATATATATATATATATATGAATCATTTTTTACCCCGACCGGGACTCGAACCTAGGACTTATGATTACTAAGTCAAGGCGCTACCACTACACCACAGAAGGTTAAAAGGAACCCAACCTTATAGCTTATATCTGCTATACTTAGGAATGAACGCATTCTAACTGAATGCCACTATGTTCATATTACAGATTCCCCAACCTCACTCGTGGCTTCATTTTAGCATTTAATTCAATTCCCAATCTCATTCGGGCCATGAAATTATCAAATAAGCACATTACATATGTGAAAACATGAATCATTTTTTACCCCGACCGGGACTCGAACCTAGGACTTATGATTACTAAGTGTGTATATATATATATATACACACACGCACACAAACACTCACACACACACACACACTTACACACACACACACACACACACACACATATATATATATATATATATATATATATATATATATATATATATATATATATATATATATATATATATATATATATATATATATATATATATAGTTTCCGTGGCTAAATGGTAGCGTCGCGACTCTGTGTCGGCAGGTCGAGGGTTCGCGCCCCGTCACGGACTGTGGTTAGTAAGGGCATACACTCAGGGTAACGATTACACATGCCAAAACAAGTCCTTCGCAAGATGGCATCTGTCCTAGCCCTTAGTAGAAAAGGGAGTTCGAGACGTAAAACCGAATCATATATATATATATATATATATATATATATATATATATATATATATATATATATATATATATATATATATATATATATATATATATATATATATGAAAATGAGAAACATAACTAAGGATTAAAATATCAAATAAATGAGAGAGGAAAAAAGAGGACTCAATCACTCTAGTAAACAATCTATTTAGAGCCCTTCAGACCATAAATAAGTTGGTTCTTTCATTTCCCAGTAACAGATGAAAGCAAAAGCACCTTTTAGTTATTTATACTTGTCATATTTTAACACAATACCTACGCACAAATATGAAAAAAAAAGGCTTTTGAAGCTCTCGATAATACCATTCAAGTACAATGAACAAGAACTCTGAGTAAAAAAAAAGAAAGTAAGTAATAAAAAGTAAATGCAAGTATTCTTTTGTTTATTGTTGCCATACTATCAACAAACGAGAATAATTAATAATATGAGAATATGAGAATATATATATATATATATATATATATATATATATATATATATATATATATATATATATATATATATATATATATATATATATATATATATATATATATATATATATATATATATATATATATATATATATATATATATATATATATATATATACGCGTGCACATTTATATATGAGTGTAATTAAATTCATATAAACAGATTCAGGAGAATCAATTTATCATATTAAGCTTTTAGTTTGGTACTAGGTTTGTCTCCCTTTGTAATGGCTTCTTACCTTTCCAAAAATTGTCAATTTCTCTCTCTCTATCTCATTAAATATATAAACACACACACACACACACACACACACACACACACACACACACACACACACACACACACACACACACACACACACACACACACACACACATATATATATATATATATATATATATATATATATATATATATATATATATATATATATATAAACATATATATATATATATATATATATATATATATATATATATATATATATATATATATATATATATATATATATATATTCGTTCAAAATGTCATAATTATATATTATTAGCATTATGTTGCTCATACCTTTTATCGGAATTGATTTTCTCTCTCTTTATCTATCTATCTATCTATCATCTATCTATCTATATATTTTTCTACATATCTTACTATATATCTATCTATCCATATATATATGTCTGTCTGTCCTGCTATGTATCTATCTAACTATCTATCTCTTTTTCTCTTCACCTCTGTATTCTGTGTTCTTGCAAACTGGTTAAGACAGTCTTTGTGAATTATATTATATTAAATATATTTATATGTTTTATTTCATTATATTATATTATATTATATTATATTATATTATATTATATCATATTATATTATATTTATTATATTATATTATATTATATTTTATTACATTGCATTATATTATATTATATTACATTATATTATATTATATATTCCTCTGTTATTAACCAGCTTACTGCTTGCCATCTCTCTCTCTCTCTCTCTCTCTCTCTCTCTCTCTCTCTCTCTCCAAAACTGCTTTTATTCACCCATGCACTGAGTATAAACTCCAGATGTACGATAAGCATTTATGTTTACAGTTCCATCAGCCAACAGGGCGAAAGGTACAAAAAGAGAACGTTTTGCAAGGTAAAGCGAATATCTTTTACCGTTTTATTCATCCGAAGGAGACATTGCTCTTTTGCACACTCGGAATAAGTGAAATACATCGCTTTATTCACTGAAAAACTATTTTCATTTACATTTTACGAACGAGAAAAAGAAAAAAAAACCAATGATCTCGAGTGCTTTGCAAGGAATGTGAAGTTGTCGCGGAATGAGTCAGGAATACTCTCAAGTTTGACATCGCACTCACTCTTCATACACGAGGACGAAAATATTTTTTCTTAATTTGCTTTAAAATAGGTTTATAAATAAGGGAGGCGTGGGCAAAATTTTCTTCACGAGGACCACAAAGGCTATTTCTACGGTCTTCAGCAGGGTACAATTGGCCAAAGACATTAATTACAACTTTATTTCTACATTAAAATACGATTAGTGTTCTGATAACTGTATTACATGAGACAAAAAGAAAGGAACAAAACAAATATATGGGGCCCATGACCCGTAGTTTGCCCATCAGAGGAGGGAATAATACAAGTATAAGAAATAAGTCTCTTTAATATTTTTTTTTATGTTATTTTATGCCTCCCAAAAAGGTGAAATGACCTGAGATGAAAAACAAGGTCAACGTCAAATGGGCTATCAGAGAGGTGACCTTCGCAGAATAACTAAAATATCTCTGAGAGTGTTAGAAGTACGAGAATTAGATGCAATCTGCTTGTGACTTTCGCACCTTACTCAACCCATGAGAGCAATTCACTAACGAACAAATAAGTTCTTCACTATTCAAAGTAATAAGCAAACATTCCTTTCATACAGGCAGTAAACATACAGTGACTGCAATTCCCCTTGTAAGGAAGTGGCCGAGTAAAAAGCACACGCATTGGCCAGAAGCAATGCCATCCCTTCTCCAACACCACCAGAATACTTCTGTCATCTATTTGGCCTTAAGATCACTTCAATCATATTCTCCTCTTGGAAGAAAAAAAAAAACTACAGAAGAGCTAAGGAACTGCGGATTAGAATCAAGTTTAATAAACAGTTTCTCCAATTCTGGATACTGTCGTGCTGTTAATTCTCTTAAAGGGAGTCACACACAAACTTAAAATTATTATTATTATTATTATTATTATTATTATTATTATTATTATTATTATTATTATTATTATTATTATTATTATTATTATTATTATTATTATTGTTTGTTGTTGTTGTTGTTTATGCCTGTACTGATTATGTTGATGTTGGAGAGTTCAGAGCTCCTTATTCTGAATATCAATTACGTTTAATCTCGGTGAGTAATTACGTATTCATTTCACATGGAGGTGGGAAGACAATGTCGATTTGCATATTCTTCTCTCACAATGGTAACGAACCCAAGTTTCATTAGCCTTTGGAAAACGAGCTTAACCCAAAAAAAGGATCTCGCCACAGAAATCTCTGTGGCGATTCTTGAAGGTGGATCCTACGGCGTCTGTCTTCGCTATCGAATATGTAGAGGAGCAATTTCACTAGCTAGGTACGTAGCCTCTGTCAACTTGGTACGTTCAGTGAGTACACAATTAACAGTGTAGGATACAAGGATGAAACTTTCTTTCCATGACCTTGGCTTAATTGAAGGATAAAAACAAATACTTAACAAACTTGCAAAGGCCGCGATGGGGATAGATTTTCATATAGCTATAGCGAGAATGTGAAAAAAGACAGTATTGCCGATCCTCTCCTAGTCCTTGAAAAGCCAGTTAATAAAAAAAAGCACGAAAAAGGAAATGGAGATCAATGATGGAGCCAAAAGCTAGAACGAACAGATACGCATATGAGTGTTTCGTGGACTAAGGCTAACAAAAATTATATGGA
>JAXCGZ010004335.1:32500-56421 GCA_037179515.1 Halocaridina rubra
ATATGACAGAGGTAGGGTGGGTATGAATAGGTTAGTGCTTATTAGAAAAATCATAAAAAGAAAAACAGAATAAATAAGTAGAGTAGAATAGAATAGGTTAGACATGCTGAAAATACAATTAAAAAATGGAGCTGCCTCGTGTGTGCCAGTAGGCATGTTGCAGTGTCCTCTATTCTTATGTTCTTATGTTCTTATATATATATATATATATATATATATATATATATATATATATATATATATATATATATATATATATATATATATATATATAAAGTACGTATTAATTTCGAGACCTTAACTGGTCTCCTTCTCAAAGTACAAGTTAAGGTCACGAACTTAATAAGTACTTTATATATATATATATATATATATATATATATATATATATATATATATATATATATATATATATATATATATATATATATATATATATATATATATATATATATATATATATATATATATATATATATATATATATATATATATATATATATATATATATATATATATATATATATATATATATATATATATATATATATATATATATATATATATATGTGTATATATATTCGTAGTTTTATTTAATGGGCTTTTCCTACCATAATAATAATAATAATAATAATAATAATAATAATAATAATAATAATAATAATAATAATAATAATAATAATAATAATAATAATAATAACAATAACAAAAATGATAATAAATAATAATAATATAAATGAAAATATGCACATAAATATACATACATATACAAACACATGTACACACATACCCATATACATGCACATACACAAACATATACATATATAATTAAAAATATATATGCAATAGCACATACACATGCACATACATAAATATATACATATCAATATATATGCATGCACACACATTCACACACACAAGTGCAACTAAGGAATCAAAAGTGTATAAGATAATGGGAAAAAAATAAAAATAAAAATAAATAAAAATACTGGGAAAGATGAGACTAATGGTGATAATAATACACTTAGCAAAAGTAATAATCCTAAAAACAAGAATTATACTAGAAGTGCATACAATTGTAACAACAATAACAACCAATACAATACTACTACTACTAATAATAATAATAATATAAACAATATCAAAAAATAAATGCAACAAAAATAATTAAAATAATAATGATAATAGTTAAAAAAAAAAGCTAAACAGGTTTTCTACAGTTCACCCAGGACCCCTAGAGAAAATGATTTTAACAAAATCCTTCTCCCTTTTCACCAAAAGCTAAGCGTCATAAATGATGATTTAGGCAACAGTCTCCATTCACTTTTAACTATCCCATCACTCTAAGAAAGGAATGAGTTAACGTTAGCCAAAACAAAAATGAAGTTAATGCGGGAGTATATCAAATCTACGGTAATGATTGCATTAAAGCGTACATAGGACAGACAGGTCGGTCTCTAGCCCACAGAGTCTCTGAACACAAGAGGGCAGTGAGATATAATCAAGAAAATTCGGCATTTTTTACACAGATCAACGAACAAAATCATAGTATTGATTGGAGTGGTGCCACTATGGTATTCAAATGCAATTGTCGATTCAAACGAAAACTTGTGGAATCTTCTCTCATTGAAATGAAGGACAATCTCAGTTTATCTAAAGGGGCAATGGACCCCTGATATAATTGATAAAACTCTTCTGAAGCACAGCCTCAACGAAGTCATTCCGCAAGATAAACCGCCAACCATATTGTAGTTTTCAATTGTATATTTTCTTTTTAACTATTATCATTATTATTTTCATTATATTTGTTGCTATTGTTTTTTGTTATTATTTATATTATTATTATTATTATTATTATTATTATTATTATTATTATTATTATTATTATTATTATTATTATTATTATTATTATTATCATCATTATTATTATTATTATTATTATTATTATTATTATTATTATTATTATTATTATTATTATTATTATTATTATTATTATTATCATTATTATTTTATTATTATTATTATTATTATTATTATTATTATTATTATTATTATTATTATTATTATTATTATTATTATTATTATATATATATATTATTATTGTTACTATTATTATTATTATTATTATTATTATTATTGTTATTATTATTATTATATTATATATATTATTATTGTTACTATTATTATTATTATTATTATTATTGTTATTATTATTATTATTATTAGTATTATTATTATTATTATTATTATTATTATTATTATTATTATTATTATTATTATTATTATTATTATCATCATCATTTTTATTATTATTATTATAATCATCATCATTATTATTATTATTATTATTAGTAGTAGTAGTGGTAGTAGTAGTACTGTAGTGGTTGTAAGTGTTGTTACTATTCTATGGATTTCTGGTATTATTCTTATTTTTGGGATTTTTACTTATGTTAGTTGCATTATTATTACCATTAGTCTCATCCTTCCCAATATCTTTATTTATTTTTCATTTTTCAGTTTTTTTTCATTAAATTAAAAACTTTCTATTCCTTAGGTGCACTTGTGTGTGTATGAATATGAGTGCATGTATATATATATATATATATATATATATATATATATATATATATATATATATATATATATATATATATATATATATATATATATATATATATATATATATATATATATATATATATGTATGTATATGCATGTATATGTGAATGCATATATATTTTTTATTATATATGCATGTTTGCGTGTACATGCGTTTGTGTATGTATGTATATTTATGAGTATATTCATATTTTTTTATCATTAGTTTTATCTTTATTACTTATTCTTATTTTTTTTTATTATTCTTGTCATTTCTTCTGTTTGGTTCGTGTAATTTTGAGCTCATTGATCCTTTGCTTTCTTATATTAAAGGGCTATCTAATTAGCGATATACAATCGTAATTAGAGATTAACATATTCTTTTGTTAATGACTTATTAATGAATTTGTCAGTTTTCTTTGATTGAGGGTATTATTTCTTTTGGATTAGACCTATCTTAATATTTTTAGTTTTTAATTCCCTCAGGCCTCCTCAGTCCTTTTTGTTTTTTATTTCTTCTGTTATTTTTATTTTGCACTCACTTGTGCTTGAGAAGGGGTCCAGTTAGGATCTGAAATATGGTTTTATTATTTCTATGTGTTGTTTTACTGATGGGCTTCCTTATCATTTAGTGCTGTATGTTAACAGCTTGTGCTTACTCATATATATATATATATATATATATATATATATATATATATATATATATATATATATATATATATATATATATATATATATATATATATATATATATATATATATATATATATATATATATATATATATATATATATATATATATATATATATATATATATATATATATATATATATATATATATATATATATATATATATATATATATATATATATATATATATATATATATATATATATATATATATATATATATATATATATATATATATATATATATATATATATATATATATATATATATATATATATATATATATATATATATATATATATATATATATATATATATATATATATATATATATATATATATATATATATATATATATATATATATATATATATATATATATATATATATATATATATATATATATATATATATATATATATATATATATATATATATATATATATATATATATATATATATATATATATATATATATATATATATATATATATATATATATATATATATATATATATATATATATATATATATATATATATATATATATATATATATATATATATATATATATATATATATATATATATATATATATATATATATATATATATATATATATATATATATATATATATATATATATATATATATATATATATATATATATATATATATATATATATATATATATATATATATATATATATATATATATATATATATATATATATATATATATATATATATATATATATATATATATATATATATATATATATATATATATATATATATATATATATATATATATATATATATATATATATATATATATATATATATATATATATATATATATATATATATATATATATATATATATATATATATATATATATATATATATATATATATATATATATATATATATATATATATATATATATATATATATATATATATATATATATATATATATATATATATATATATATATATATATATATATATATATATATATATATATATATATATATATATATATATATATATATATATATATATATATATATATATATATATATATATATATATATATATATATATATATATATATATATATATATATATATATATATATATATATATATATATATATATATATATATATATATATATATATATATATATATATATATATATATATATATATATATATATATATATATATATATATATATATATATATATATATATATATATATATATATATATATATATATATATATATATATATATATATATATATATATATATATATATATATATATATATATATATATATATATATATATATATATATATATATATATATATATATATATATATATATATATATATATATATATATATATATATATATATATATATATATATATATATATATATATATATATATATATATATATATATATATATATATATATATATATATATATATATATATATATATATATATATATATATATATATATATATATATATATATATATATATATATATATATATATATATATATATATATATATATATATATATATATATATATATATATATATATATATATATATATATATATATATATATATATATATATATATATATATATATATATATATATATATATATATATATATATATATATATATATATATATATATATATATATATATATATATATATATATATATATATATATATATATATATATATATATATATATATATATATATATATATATATATATATATATATATATATATATATATATATATATATATATATATATATATATATATATATATATATATATATATATATATATATATATATATATATATATATATATATATATATATATATATATATATATATATATATATATATATATATATATATATATATATATATATATATATATATATATATATATATATATATATATATATATATATATATATATATATATATATATATATATATATATATGTATATTATATATATATGTATATATATATATATATATATATATATATATATATATATATATATATATATATATATATATATATATATTATATATATATATATATATATATATATATATATATATATATATATATATATATATATATATATATATATATATATATATATATATATATATATATATATATATATATATATATATATATATATATATATATATATATATATATATATATATATATATATAGATATATATAGATATATATAGATATATATAGATAGATATATATATATATATATATATATATATATATATATATATATATATATATATATATATATATATATATATATATATATATATATATATATATATATATATATATATATATATATATATATATATATATATATATATATATATATATATATATATATATATATATATATATATATATATATATATAATATATATATATATATATATATATATATATATATATATATATATATATATATATATATATATATATATATATATATATATATATATATATATATATATATACATATATATATATATATATATATATATATATATATATATATATATATATATATATATATATATATATATATATATATATATATATATATATATATATATATATATATAACCAAGCAAGCGCATTACATATGTGAAAACATGAATCATTTTTTACCCCGACCGGGACTCGAACCTAGGACTTATAATTACTAAGTCAAGGCGGGTAGTTGGTAGCGCCTTGACTTAGTAATTATAAGTCCTAGGTTCGAGTCCCGGTCGGGGTAAAAAAATGATTCATATATATATATATATATATATATATATATATATATATATATATATATATATATATATATATATATATATATATATATATATATATATATATATATATATATATATATATATATATATATATATATATATATATATATATATATATATATATATCTATATATATATATATATATATATATATATATATATATATATATATATATATATATATATATATATATATATATATATATATATATATATATATATATATATATATATATATATATATATATATATATATATATATATATATATATATATATATATATATATATATATATCCATAAAAGGCATCGGAAAAAATTGCAAAATATTTACAGAACTTGAAGAGAGACTATGCATCGAATATCCCAGTAGAAGAGTAACATTCCTCTCGTCCAGAAATTATTCTTTGCCACAATTTTCTTGAAGACTTGGAGAGCGAGCTTTCAGACGCTTCAAGCCTCCATCGTCAAGCAAGTAAAGAATCAATGGTATATGGAACTTTCATGAAAAAATACAATGGTTGGGAAGCTCGGCTTCCACGGGCGCAAAATGTCCTTTTCCAAGAGTAAGTATTCAGCAACCAGTCCTTAAAATTTATTATTCCTCGGTGCCTGTCCAAGGAATCCGTAGATATGACTTGAAGGAAGGGATTAGAACCTATCACACACACTAGAGGATAAATGGTTGCCACATTCCCCCCCTTCCACCTAGCTTGGGTTATCCACAAGGTGGGCGGGTAAGGATAGTCTACAATGAGGCTAGACAGCTGCAACTGGTTTACCCCCATCGCTTCATCACATGGCAACTCCCATCACACCCGTCCATCACAGTTCGCTTAGGTAGGAGGTGCGAGAAATAATAATAGTCAGAGAACTCCCTTTAAGATAAAGTAACCTACTGTCTTCCCATTCCAGGAAGTAAAGGTAAAGAGCATGGGGGGGGGGGGGGAAGGGAGAGCTGAATAGTTTGTCGTGGAGGGACCGAGACGCAAAAGTAAAACCTGAAAAATGTAATTATTTATCCGCTCTCGGGGAGTAGCAGAAAATTAGGGATAAAATAGCTGCCTATCATTTTGTACACACACACACACACAGACACATATACATGCCATCATCAAATTACCAAGAAATATAATAATAATATTATTATTAATAATAATAATAATAATAATAATAATAATAATAATAATAATAATAATAATAATAATAATAATAATAATAATAATAATTATATAAATAATAATAATAATAATAATAATAATAATAATAATAATAATAATAATAATAATAATAATAACAATAATAATAATAATAACAATAATAATAAATAATAATGATAATAATAATAATAATAATAATAATAATAATAATAATAATAATAATAATAATAATAATAATAATAATAATAATAATAATAGTAATAATAATAATAATAATAATAATAATAATAATAATAATAATAATAATAAAAATAATAATAATAATAATAATAATAATAATAATAATAGTAAAATAAATACCACCACGGAACCAACAACAACAATAATAACAATAAATAACAATAATAATAATAATAATATTAAATATAATAATAATAATAATAATAATAATAATAATAATAATAATAATAATAATAATAATAATGATAATAATAATAATGATAATGATAATAGTAATAATAATAATAATAATAATAATAATAATAATCATAATAATAATAATAATAATAATAATAATAATAATAATAATAATAATAATAATGATAATGATAATAATAATAATAATAATAATAATAATAATAATAATAATAATAATGATAATAATAAGTACTTTTATCTGAAATACGCGTTTACACGTTTAGAACATACTGCAAAAGCCGATAAATGCTTAACATAACATTTTGTCGTTGATTACGAATTTGATTTACGTGCTATTTGACTATAAGTTAAGCAATATCACGAGTTACCTACAGTTAAATAGAGTTTACTTGAGACACCAAAAACAGATCCTATAAGACATGGAATGGGCTGTTAGACTCCTGAACTGCTGATCCGTGTCATGTGGCTACTAATTCTCTCTCTCTCTCTCTCTCTCTCTCTCTCTCTCTCTCTCTCTCTCTCTCTCTCTCTCTCTCTCTCTCTCTCTCTCTCTCTCTCTCTCTCTCTAACCAATCTGTCTACAGCTCTCGCATCATTGAAATAAAAATAGTTCTTTCAATTTTATAGGTATCAAAGTGTACGTTAATCTTTTTCCTTCTGCTCTCTGCCTTTAATGAGGGAGAGAGTAAATTTCTTCACATAACTTCAGTACAAAATAAACCATCTATTTATTATATGAATTCCACTCATATCTTCACAACTGTCGTTTGTTTCAATAATTATGTAAGTTATAACTACACATATAACATCATTCATTAACAAGTTATGCACATTCAGCTCCATATATGACTAAGTTACATTATATTTACTAATTTCTTTAATAATAATCGGGAACATATAATAGTTTATTGTAGCTACAAAAATCTAGTCACAAAAGATGGAGACTACTGCCTTGTGTGAGTTTTATTTATAAATATTTCTATAGCTCTGATGAGGAAGCACGAGAGTTTATTTTTGCAAAATAATTTAGATAAAATTAAGAAGAGTACAAAAATGATGAGGAAAAGGAGGAGACGGAAGAAGAGAGGAACAAAAAGATGAAAAAGAAGAAGAAGAAGAAGAAGAAGAAGAAGAAGAAGAAGAAGAAGAAGAAGAAGAAGAAGAAGAAGAAGAAGAAGAAGAAGAAGAAGAAGAAGATAATGGTTTCAAAATTAGAGGCACTCGCGCATTTCCCAGAGGATGGAATATTTTATGCATGGCATATTAGCAAAGTGAAATGCAAATTATTATTGAAAGCTTTGCAGACTTAACAATAGAATATACAAGTTCTCATGTTATAATTTTCTTTGCAAACCGAGTCTCTCTCTCTCTCCTCTCTCTCTCTCTCTCTCTCTCTCTCTCTCTCTCTCTCTCTCTCTCTCTCTCTCTCTGAGGTTGCCTCTGAAAAGCTAAGGGAATCAATTTAATCTCTCCCATCTCCTCTAATCGCCTTTTTCCTCCTCCCACTCTCAATCATTTATCTGCAGTTCTTTTCGCCTTTCAAATTTTGCAAATTTAGATTTTTCAATATATAAAGTGAAAAAGAATGGCATCACTTGAAAAGCAGTAACTACTAATGTTAAGAGCGTAAAAATATAGAGGTGTGCGATCGATGATGGAACAGTATCTTCATAAAAGCATATTTCGGTAAGAGAATGAATGAATGCCTTCCCGGAAGATTTAATGAAAATATATATATCTATATTTTCTCATTTTTAATATTTTTTCGTCACTTATTCAATTATTTGAAAATGAATCCGTGAAAGAATATTCTAGTTAACGTCGTAAATAATATCGAGAAAGAGGAATATGAAAAAGATAAAGAAAGAAGGTGGATTAAAATTCATACTATAAAATGGAGTGACAAAAGCTGAGAGGAAAATACATATGAAATATATGAATATGTATCCAATGAGTAGAAAGGAATGCAAAATCAAATTCATGAAAAAAAAAAAAAAATATGCTTGAGAGAAATTATCATCGTAAGGAATGAAAGTTCATTTTTTATCTAGTCTAAATATTCTCTTATCGTCTTCAAATCACAGAGAGATTCTAAAATTTGTTCTCTATCTAGAATTCTATTCTCGCCGAAAATATCGAGAATTAAAAATGACTGAATGAAGAACATAGAATTCAATATTCACATTAATGCTGTCAGTAGAAACTCAGAGATTACAGATGGAATCTTATCAAATTAAAAAAAAAACCAATGTATCCAAGTTTGGTCTCCGTTCAAAAAAATATTGTCCCGCCTGCAGAGCAGTAGATTAGCAATTTACAAAGAAAGACCAAGATATAAATCTAGTTTAGCAGGATTTATATGAATTATCTTGATCATTAGTTCTATGCTCATGCAAGACAAGTTTGAATGTACAACTGAGGGTAAACGTGACTATTTGTAAAGAAGGAGCAAGATACAAAAATTTCCTTCTTACCAAGAGTTCTACTCTCATCCGAAATGTTGAAAAAGGGAGAAGTGTGGGCAGATTTAGTGATTTATAAAAATCAAGAAGTTGCTCTAAACTTTAAAACTTACTTTTTTTTCTAGAATAAATCTTCTTCTGTATTCACTTAGAGTATCGATATTCGATAAGGGAGAACGAAATAACATAACTATATCATTATTACATATTTCAACTGTTAGAGAGACGGGCATTTGACAAGGAGATTCCCAGTACAACACCCCAAGTGACATGAGCACTTTTCCTTGCGAAAGTAGCAGCGAGAGAGAGAGAGAGAGAGAGAGAGAGAGAGAGAGAGAGAGAGAGAGAGAGAGAGAGAGAGAGAGAGAGAGAGAGAGAGAGAGAGAGAGAGAGAGAGAGAGGAGAGAGAGAGAGAGAATATAAGCAATTTTTCTGGCATAGAACTTTAGAAGCACAATCATATCCATTATCGTGTCTATATCATGGTGCAGCTTGAGTGCTCAATATGACTGCTGAGTAGGCAGGAACACAGAAACTACAGAAGCTACTACTACCCTTCATACACCTTCGACTTGATTAAGTTACAATTTGAATTTTTCACTGCAGAACGAGGCGGGCTCGCCTTCAATTACACTGACATCCGAGCCAGACTAATTTGTTTGTTCTATAAACCTTGGGTTAATGAGCTTAATATAAATATGTTTTTTTCCTGCGTCAAAATGCTCTGTTCTCAGGTATTAACTTTAGGCAAAGAAGAATTACGAGATTTGGGGGATGGGAAACCGGGTGAGGGGTTAAATGTTCTGCCGTCACTTAATCCTTAAGGGGTTTAGAGCCAAAGTAGGGCATTTTTTCAATCCCATTGAGCTGACGTCAAATCCTCAAGCTTCCCTCCTTCCTTCCGTCCATTCCTCTCTCTCTCTCTCTCTCTCTCTCTCTCTCTCTCTCTCTCTCTCTCTCTCTCTCTCTCTCTCTCACTCTCTCTCTCTCTCTCTCTCTCTCTCTCTCTCCTCTCTCTCTCTCTCACACAACAGTTATAAAACAGACACATAGAGTATTTGATATCAGTGGCAAAATAATAGAGGGATATGATTAAAAGTTATATATATATAATCAAAATTAGCAATCATTAGAATGCCTATGACAAATGGAAATTATTCTCTTGTCTAATAGAATATCTTTCCGTTATTTCATGCCGGAAATTGAAAAGGAAACGGTGAAAATCGTAACGTCAATGGATGAATATTAAGAAAATGTTCTTTAATTCATCACTGAAATCTGAATTTGAAATGCTGATATACATAACCCGAAAGAATATCTATTTCACTGTTTTTCTTTGTAGTCTAGTAAGAGGAAAAGTATATATACAGAATGTTAATATTTCTAAACTTGTCGTTTATGTGAATAAACAAACCAAGAAGTATAATGTAAGCACCTACAGACACATTAAAATATTTTTTTTTTATATGAATTAAACATGGAAAACTGAATATTAAAAGCGAATACTATACTCCCAAAGAATATTATTGTAGTACTTTCATGCTTTAGCAGACCAAATAAAAAAGCGGAAAATTAGCGGCCCAAAACAATATTTAAATATTTAATTTCATTCTTTAGGGCACAATCCTCATATGGAGAAGTATGACAGTACAAATATTTATTTATTCACATACGCAGGAAAATAAGGAAACATATATTCTTATTATTCCACCTTTTAGTAAGGGCCACTCGGACCATTTATACTCTCTCCTGCCCTGGGGTGCTTTTTCTCATTAGGTCATCGCATTATTTCACAAGTATCTCCTCTCTTACATACGTAAAAAGGAAGAACTTGTTCTTTTTTCTTTATCATTTAAAATATATATATATAAAAAACTCTATGTTGTCCATTATGGAACTATTGTTATCTATATTCATATTGTGGTTATTTTTATGTTTGTTATGATGATGATGATGATACTTTTTATTGTTATTATAATTATCATTATTATCATCATTTCAATAACATTATTATTATTATTATTATTATTATTATTATTATTATTATTATTATTATTATTATTATTATTATTTTTATTATTATTATTATTATTATTATTATTATTATTATTATTATTATTATTATTATTATTATTATTATTATTATTATTATCATTATTATTATTATTATCATCATATTTCAAAAGGGGAGTTTCAGTGAGAGAGAGAGAGAGAGAGAGAGAGAGAGAGAGAGAGAGAGAGAGAGAGAGAGAGAGAGAGAGAGAGATATGACGCATGAATCAAGCCTGGTATTGTGACAGCCTGTGTACAAACAAGGGTCCCATGGTGTAGGCTCACGTTTCTCTCTTCTGTTGCTTGATATAGGTAAGAACAAGGACCTCACTTAAAATAGGCCTATAGTCCTGCAGGAGAACCTGCATTGTTGTAAGCGCCCCCATACCAGATGTTGAGGCGCTACCCCAGCTTTTTTTCTCTCTTTTTTTTTTTTTTTTACTTTTGAATATCATTGGTTTAGGCATATGTCTCAAGCCCTTCCCACCTCCTCCTTGTTTGTAACGATTAGAGGCGTAAAAAGTGTAAACACAATGGTAAGTTCGTTCAGGAGAGACTTAGCCTTCCCAATAGTAACGTTAAATGAACAGGGCAATGAGGCCTAGAGGAACTCTGTACCCTTTAAATAAATTCAGTGTTAATTGTCATCGCTTATTTCTCCACCCATGATAGAATCCTGGCAGAAGTGTAGATATATATTTTATTGATATACAGCTGAGTACAATCCCAAGTCAGATGCATTGTGCAGACAATCGGTTATATGCCAGTGGAAACTCGTGCAGCAAAAAGAAAAATGATACAAAATAGTACAAAGCAACATTGGATATAATGCCGGAGAAAGAAAAAGTTCGCATAATCTCGAGTTCGAAGATATAACACCTGAGAGCAATAGGCGAGGCTTCATAGTCGGGGAAAGGAAAAGAGCTCAACGGCAATACCATTGGAGGCAAAATGGAAGCCGATATCGTGAGTAATGAATCATTGAAAGAAGGGGTCACATGGACGAGAATAAGGCAGTAACCCTCACCATTCATAGTCTCTGATTCCAATGAACAGCCTGCCACCCCGAACGGAAATGCGACACAAGACGAAGATAGAAGGATATAGGAAGCACTGCGGATAGTACCCCACCTCCATGCCCCTGTAGGGAAGGTGCCCAGAATTAAAGATTAGTCACATATGCAGTGACCATGCAAATATAAAAGGCCTCGAACACCCAGCCATTTTCACTGCAGCAGAGTTTCTCAAACAGCTGTCACTAAGGATGAGAAGATCCAAATGGATAAACGAATAATGCATAAATGAAATAGAACAGAGGTGCACAGGAACTGCGTCCAATACAGTGAAGGAAGTCGAGTGGTTGAATATTACAAGTTGAGAGGAATTCAAAGTGCGATTCACGAATTGCTTTACTGTGTGCCAGTCCGACAAAGTTCTAATAAACAAAATCAAGAATTGTACTCAAAGATGCGGAGATTCATTGAGTTGGTATACACAGAGAATCAAATCCTTAACTAACTTGGTGAGTGCGATTTCAGATATTGCTCATGTGCACCAGAGGACTGTGAAATGTGTTTTGCAAATGCCACCCCAGCTAGGTGTCATTTTTTGCTGAGCACTAGTGACCCGATCCCTGAAATAGGTGAAGCGGTTATCGAACTGGTTGGAGAGCCAACCCAGGTACGGCCTCTTGGAGGAAGAAATCGAGCAAGATAGGCTTCTGATGCAACAGCGAAACCAGTAGCAGCAACTGTGAATGGCGTAGGACCCAGGAGGCGGGGCATAGAAGAACAAGATGCGAGAAATGCCATGGCCTGGGGTATAGAGTGCATGAGGATGTCGCACCTGAGCGAGATCTGTATTAAGTGTGTAACATCCTGTCATATATAACTGAACTGCCCCTCTGAGACAATAACACATGACGTGTGTCAATAAAAAGAAGAAAACTATCCGGCCGACATTGCTGGGGGCAGAAAATTGGAGAACCCAGCAGGAGAAATCACCCCTTCCTTCAGTACAAGAGGTAGTCGATGTCACCGAGGCAACATTCCAGCACAGTTAAGTACTTGTAAATTGTGTCTGGTGAGTAATGGGGTATTACTAGCAGAAATTAAAGTCGGAGGACACCACCATATTGTTTAGTTAGATACAGGTTCTGTTGTATCTTTACTTGATCGAAGTATAATTGCTGAGCCAATTTAAACTAGACAGTTCTGTAATAATAACTACTGTAAGTAAGGATACCCCTAATTATGTTAGAATTAAATAAGTAGTAAAACAATATATTGCAATTGAATGGTGTCCAACTAAATTCAGGTGTGCATTTCTTGTCTTATTTTGGTTAAGTATTAAACAGGCAAAGTTAATAATTAGATTTAAGGACATGGTAAAGAAGGGAGTAAATATTGTCAATAAGCGGGAAGAACTACAGTAAACATAAATGATAAGAAGGTAGCTGCTTGTTTCAAAAGCACTTCAGTGTCTGCATTCGGAAGGATGGGAAAGATAGTTATATCGTTACTCATCAGGAAAAGATAATCCAAAGTGGTACTGCATGTATTCTGGAAACTTACTTTGCAGGCCATAATGGAAGGACTGTCTTTATTCATAAAATTTGTGGGTCAATATGTCGATTATTTTCCTAATAATATGCTGCTAACCCCAGACAGATCGTGAAAGTTAAAAGTCATGTGTGACCAACTATCCCCAGGCCCTTTTATTATTCCTAGAAATACAAATATTGCCGAATTCGATGAAATAACTCAGTGTTCTGCCATTAACGTAAAAGGGGTTGTAAAGGATCCAGAGCATATTGCAAACCTGCAGGCGTTAACAAGGAGAGTGAGTGCTGCTGAACATTCTGCTTTCATGACTGATCTTGTAGTCGAATATGTAGATGTGTTTCCTTAGAGTCAGACCCCCTGGGAGAGTGCACCCTTAAGCCACATGACATTAACACAGGTATTCATGTCCTCACCTTTGTAAAACCCTAACGAACCCTCGTAGTATACAAAGAGAAACTAGAGAGTGTGGTAGGCAATCTAGAAAAAAGGCTGTGATTAAATTATCTAAGAGCCCGTGGCATAGCCCCATATTGGCAACCATTATTTGTGTGTAGATTTTCCCAAACTAAATTTGATTACTGACTGAGATAGATTACCCCTCCCTGTACTAGAGGATGTGTTATGTCATGTCAGTGGTGCTAGGTACTTTACTATGCTCGACTTTCTTGCTGGGTATCACCAGGTAGTCCTAAAAGAGAATAGTAAAGGTAAGACCGTTTTCTCTAAGAATAATAAGCTGAATAAGTACAATTGCTTACCTTTTGTTTTAAAGAATGCCTCTTGTCATTTCAGCAGACTTATGACAGCAGTACTCATGGGCCTCATTGGTAATGCCACGCTAGTATACTTAGACAACTTTGTCATAATTGGTCAGCATTCAAAGAGCATGCTCAAAACCTTATTTCAGTTCTAGAGGCCTTGAGAGAAAATAATGTATGTATAAAATATGAATAGATTATGTTTTGGTGGACAGGAGAGTGATTGGAAGAGCATTGGATGTGAATGTACTGAGAGGAGCTCAGTACATTCATTATTTAGAGGAAAGTACAGTGAGAGTGGGAGAAAAGTGGTGAAAGAGTTGAAGCAAGAGAGAAAGAGAGGTACTAAAATTAAGCAATTTGAATAAAAAAGAGAAAGACTGTGAGTATATGGCTAGTCTGAGGAATGTGTAGAATGTAGTGGGAGAGAAAGTGGAGGAGGGAGTGGAAAAAGAATGGGATTACTACAAGGAGGAAGTCGTGAAGTGTGCAGAGGCAGTGTGCAGAAGGAGACTAACTGGTGGAAATAAAAGGAAAGGTAGTAAACGGTGGAATGAGCAGATGAGTGCAGTGGTGGTAGCAAAGAAACAGGCATTTGAGGTATGGTTGCAGGTAGGTAATGTAGAGGCGTATGAAAGGAATTGCATAAAGAGGAGGTTAGCGAAGAGCATGATGAGGGAGGCAAAGAGAGAAGTAGATGAAAGGTGGGATAGAGCTTGTTTGAGAATACTGAAAGAAAGAAAAAGATGTTTTGGAAAGGAGTGAAAAAAGTGAGGAAAGGGGAATCTGGTAGGGAGGAGAGAGTCAAAGGAGCAGATGGGCAATTGCTAGTAGATGAAATACCTGTGAAAGAGAGATGGGCTCGGTATTTTAGGGAACAGCTAAATAAGGAAGATGATAGAGAGGTAGAGCTTGTGGTTGTGGGAAATTAATGAAGCATGTCAATGTTAGGTTATGAGAATGATACATGAATAACAAAAGAGGAAGTAGATTTTGCATGGAGAGCAATGAAAACAGGCAACGCACCAGGGATAGATGGATGTCATGTAGAATGCTTTTCAAAAGTGGGGAGGCATTAGTAGAATGGATGGCTTGGATGTTGAATGCATGTTTCAGGAGAGGGAGGGTCCCAGTTGCTTGGAGGGGTGCAATTGTCATTCAACTTTATAAAGAGATAGGAGATAAAATATGAGTGTAGTAGTTTTAGAGGAGTTCATTTGTTGGGTGTAGTTGGTAAGGTATATAGAAGGGTATAATCGACATAATTAGGAAAGGTACTGAGAGATTGATTGGGGAAGAACAGTGTGGGTTCAGAAGAGGAGGATGTGTGGATTAGGTGTTTGTGGAAAGAAAGGTGTGTGAAAATTCTTGGAGAAAGGTAGGGACACTTTTTGGGATTTTATGGAGTTAGAGAAAGCATATGACAAGTTTGATAGAGAGGGATTGTGGAGTGTGTTGCGGCTCTTTGGAAAAAAGTGGAAGTTTTCTGAAAGTGGTGCAGAGTTATTAAATGAATAGTAGAGCATGTGTGAGAGTTGGGAATGGTATAAGTGATTGGTTTGAGGTGAATGTAGGGTTTTGTGAAGGTTGTGTATTGTCTCCATGTTTGCTTAATGTGTATATGGATGGAGCTGTAGGGGAAGTAAATGAAAGAGTATTAGACAGAGGCTTGGAACTAGTGGATGAGAATGCAAGGTTGTGGAAATTGAATCAGTTGCTATTTGCGGATGATACTGTCATAGTCATAGATTATAGTCATAGTCATAGATTTTATTGCCAAATATTTAGAATACATACATGAATAAATATATACATTATATTCAGAGGCACTAGCCTTCTGAGCAAGAGCTCCTTGGCAGGCAGTTTAATATACATTTCGCATAATTTGAAGTATGACGGCAATAGTTAACAAAAGCTCCAATATAGCAATCTCATACTTATCTTGTAATAAAACAAAACAGTAGCCTGACCTTAACCTGGACTTAATGATACACAATACTGTATTAATTATTAATCAATAGCTGCTTGATTTTGCCTAGAAAATAAATGCTGTTTGAGTTTCTTTTTAAATAAAGTTGTGCCAGTTATTGTTCTTAAATCTTCTGGTATTGCATTCCAACATTTTGGGTCAAAACAGTGAATAAAAAATTTGTACAAGGTTGTTCTCGGCTGTGGACATATCAAATTTATATTGTTACCTCTGGTTCCATAGTTGTGTTGAATAAATCTAAATTATTTTCTGCTATCATCAACATCACTATGTATAATAATAAGACAGAAATATTGTATCAAGTAATTAAATTTAAGCAAGTTTAGCTCCTTGAATAAAGAGGAAGTTGAGTCATATTTTCCACTATATGTAATAGTTCTGATCAGTCTTTTCTGAGTTACAAATACATCCCTTACAATTGACGGCCAAGTACAACCCCAGATGGACAAACAGTATATAATATGAGGATAACACAGGAAATAGTATATGCTTTTTAAGGCCTCATTTGTCAGGTTATGGCGAATCTTATACAAAATTCCACACGTCTTGGACAGTTTTGAGCAGACAGATTGATTATGATATTTCCAACTTAAATTTTCATCATCAATTACTCCCAAAAATTTCTTACAAGCAACTCTTTTAACTTCATACCCATTAATATTAATTTGACCAATATTGTGTACTACAGATCTATTTTGAAATAAGATATAGTCAATTTTGGAAACATTTAGCTTTAATTTATTAACAGAGACCCAGTTGTTAATTTTTTCTAGTTCATTATTTAAAACAGAATGCAGGTGGTCAAGGTTATTATCATGCAAGAGAAGGTTGGTGTCATCTGCATAAAGAATATATTTGAATTTATTACTAGCATTGGAATATCATTTATATAAACTAAAAATAACAATGGGCCCAGTATTGATCCATGTGGTACTCCCCTCTCAATAGTTTGCATAAAAGATGCTTTCCCATTACAATATACGGCTTGTTTGCTATTTTTCAAGTAGCTCTTAAATAACTGTAATGGTGTTCCCCTATTACCCACACAAGTTAGTTTTTCTATTAGTATATCATGGTCTAATGAGTCAAATGCTTTGGACAAGTCTAGGAAAACCCCTGCAGCAAAGTTTTTATTTTCCAAATTTTGATAAACATCACTTGTAAAGTTCATTATTGCTTTTTCAGTGGTCTTATTATTACGGAATCCGTATTGATTTTTTGATAATAGGTTGAACTTTTCAAGGAATTCTTTAAGTCTGTGAACAATCTCTTTTTCATACACTTTACTTAAGGACGGTAAGATTGATATAGGTCTATAGTTATTTTCATCATCCACAGTGCCTGACTTAAATATAGGTATTACTTTTGCACTTTTTAGTTTGTCTGGAAAACATCCTTGCTGAAAACATAGATTGATTATGTGGGTAAGTGGGGTACCAATGTAATGGGCAATGACCTGGAGTAGTTTTGATGGAATTTCATCATATCCTGACGCTGTATTTGGTTTTAAGGTTTTTATATATTTAGTGACTTCCTCCCTTGTTACAGGATACAAGTAAAACGAAAAGTCTGGTGGATTATTAAGAAACTGTCGGTGTGAGTTTTGTTGAACATTTTGTTGTTCCTGTGTTGGTTGTGCTATAGTTAAGAAATGATTGTTAAAGATGTTAGCAGTGTGGTCATTATCGTTTTTTAATTTGATTTCCTTTGAACGATTAATTTGTTTTCGTCCCATTAGGCTGTTTATTGTATTTCAGGTGGACTTGCTGTTTCCTTGTTCCTTCTTAAGCTTATCCTGAAAATATCTATTTTTTGCAGCTCGGAGTAGTGTTACTAATTTGTTCCTGTAAGCTTTATATCTGGTTCCAAAAGACAAAGGCCATTTTGATGCAAGCCTTTCTAAACGGTGTTTTTCTTTGATACTATTTTTTAATCCTGCAGTTATGTGTGGGCATCTGTTGTTTTTATTATTTACAGTCGATTTTCTTAGAGGAAAGCAGTCTAGGAATTTATCTCTAATTGTACTGATACCGAGAATTAACTGAATCACTTGGTGACCGAGTTTGTTAGGGTGTATGAGAGAAGATAGTTCCTTTTTATTTTTTGTAAGTGTGATATTGGGACTGGTAAGAAAATTACCCTCATAAGGCCTGGGCACAAAGAAAACATTAAGAAAAAGTTGAAGATTAAGGACAAGGCAGAAATAAGGGAGTGATGCACGATAGGAAAACGAGAGGCTGAAAAAATAGTGGAAATACTGAGGACCTAGAGATATGGCAGGATTAGGCCCTAAGATGATGATAGATCTGCCTATGAAGGAAGGTAGGTTAGAAAAACTAGGGCAGACAGAAGGAGGAAAAGATTTCCAGAGTCTGAAGGTGGATGAGAAGATGCAGTTGCTACACTGACCAATCTGCGAGCTACAAATCTCAACACAGTACTTGTGGGACAAGGCCGAGTAACACTCGCCAAGTGGCCTCAAGTGTTTACATGGCCTTATCAGTGAGGGAGGGATGCAACCCGCCAACTCATCAGAGCAACGAAGAGAAAGAGAATCCATATTGTAAGTGAATATTGGTAAAAGTAAAGTCATGTGATGTACGAGGAGTGTTAATGTTGGCAGATTGAATGTAGGAATGAATGGGGAGTTGCTAGAAGAAGTTGAGAGTTTTAAGTATCTGGGGTCACATGTATCAAGGAGTGGACGAGTAGATGCAGAGGCAAGTCATAGAGTGAAGGAAGCAAGTAAATGTCTAGGTGGGTTGAAATGTGCAGTGAGAAATAAGATATTTGGGAATGAATGCAAAGAGAAGAATAAATAAAAGTATTATTGTGCCGACAACATTGTTTGGAACAAAGACTTGAAATACGAGAGAGGATGAAAGGAACAAGTTGAATGTAATGGAGTTGGGGCATATGAGAAGTATGACTGGTGTATCTGGAATAGATAGAGTAAAAGATGAGGATGTCAAGCAGAAAATGGTTGTTGAAAGGAAGCGGTCAGATAGGTTAGATCAGAGACTGTTGAGTTGGTTTGGACACATGGAAAGGATGAATGATGAACATATAGTGAAGAAAGTGTTTAGAGCAAAAGTGATTGGAGTTAGGTCAAAAGGAAGACCTAGAATGAGATGGATGGATGGCATGAAATGGGCAATGAATGCACGTGGAATGTCAGTGGAGCAGGGAAGAGAGTGTGCAAGAGGATAGGAATGAATGAATGAAGACTGTGTTTAGGTGACAAGTGCAAAAGGGATTTCTCGCACCTGCTAGCTCAGTGAAATGTGATGGACAGGTGTGAGGGGAGTTGCCATGTGATGAAGCGGGGGTTTGTCAGTTTCATTGTAGAATATCCTTGCCCACTTACCTATTGGGGGTGGAAGGGGGAGATATGGCAACCCTTTATCCCCAAGGAACTAAGAGGAGTGGTTGAGGTATGTGTGGATTGTGGTGAATGTTTGTTTCTTGGCTCGGCCACCCCCTTTACAAGGGGGAATGAGGCCATGTATATGTATGTAAAATTAGCCAAGTGTCAATTATTCAAAGTGGAAGTAGAGTACTTAGGCAACCGTTTGTTTTCTGTGGGTGTGTCCATATTGCACGATGAAATAAAAGCATTGATGAGAATTTTTGAGACCCCAAACTTGAAAGATTAGGTTTTTTTTTTTTTTTCTTTTTTTACTTTACTCGTACTATCGTAAGTTTATTGATAATTATGCGGACATCTCCAGGCACCTTGGTTGACTATTAAAGCTTTAAAGAATGCCCTAATATCTACCCAGGTACTTGCTTATCCTAAATTTGATAGAGAATTTTATGTCACGTGTGATGCCTCCGACGTCACAGTTGCTGAGTAGTATCCCTGAGAGATGTATTAGGGCAATGAATGGCCTATCAGTTTCGTTTCTAGAACGATTACAGACACTGAGAGAGGAAACGCGACAATCAAACAAGATGCGCTTGACTTTGTGTTCATGTTAGAGAAACACAAGTATTTCCTCCTAGGATACCAAATGGTAATTCCTAGTGATAATTTATTGCAAAAATACGTGTATGCAAATCCATTGAATGATCAGAAACTTTCCCGATTGTTTTTAAGGCTATTGCAGTTCGGTATTATGGAATTTGAGTTCTACCAGTGAAGGGTAATAGAGTAGCTGATAACCTGAGCAGGGGGATTAAGGTGACACCTTCTATGCCATCAAGTGATCGATGGGGACAGGGAGGGGTACTAGGACCGTGTACATAGATAGGCAGGTGGCCAGTCAAGTGGATTGAGAAACCATCATACCCCTTCAGAGTGATGGGGGAAAACATGAGCAGTGAATGAGGGAATAACTGGGGGGTCGCAATCTGAGAGCGAGAGAGCGAACGAGGCATGTGGCAGTAAAAGTGAGAGGAAGGAGAGGGATTGGGTTTGTTCGATTGACCTGGATGAAAGATAGGGGCAGCTTGTGGGTGGAATCGAGAGAAAGGATAGGGATAGAGTCTGGGAAGGTGAGAAAATACTTCCAAGGAATACTCTGTGAAGTTCTTTCTTGGATACGGCGTAGGATTAATAACTTCATAATTGAGGAAGGAATTCTGTATCAAGTTTATAAGAGGAAAAATGAAGAGGGGGGATTCAAGGAGGTACTCCCTAGAGTGCTTCAAAGTTAAGCCCTTTAGTTTTGTCATATGAACCCACTTTAATTACATAAAGGGATGTAATTTATGTAACTGCTTTGAGAACCAATGTAGTATCATTCTTCCTGCCAGGGTATGGCCGAGGTGCAATTTCAAGTTATTTGTACATCTTCATGCTCACAGATGAATATTCAAGGCATACCTTTATGCACGCAATGCAGGAAAAGAGCGCTGTCTCACTACCAGTGGCTATACACCAGTTCACACTGTTTTTTTTTTATTTCCAAGAGAGATTGTAACTGATAATGGAAGCAAATTTATGAATGAGGCCTTCGCAGAAATATGTGCCTTGGCCAGAGTGGATTATGTTGCAGTTCAAGCCTACAGACCACAAATTAACGGGGTAGTAGAGAGAAAAAATGCCTTCATCATGACACTATTACGACAGCTCATAGCCTCTGACCCCCAAGGATGGATCTTGAAATTGGAACAAACTGAACAAGCTCTCAATTTCACATATGATAAGTAGATAGGTGACTCCCCTTATTTCATACTGTTTGGGGAGGACACCAAACTCCCTTGGGACACCTTCACCTGCAAAAGCTGTTGGCATACGATGTTGAGAGCCTCAGAACATTAATAGTAAATATGGCCAGAAAGACATACGAACTTACTGCGACCATCTTTGACAAACAGGAGAGGTATGCTAGAGACTGTAACATATGGCATAGTACAAAGAACCATGAACCTAAGATAGGGGATAGAGTCTATGTAAAGAATGTCAACCGCTAAAATAAAACAACCCTTCTATACTTAGGTCCTTACAAAGTACTAAGAGATAGCATGATAAAATATAACAGACATCTAAGTTATGAAAGGTTTTCTAATATCATGCCAGCATGGTCATAAAAAAGTGTGAGCTCATATGAAACGACAACAAGTATGCCACACAACCGTTTCCTGTGTTTGACAATGATGAGTTTGATCCAGATAATGAAGAGACAGGGGAGACACCTGTACAAACGAACTAATTACCCCACAAAAGGCTAGCCATTTAGAATTCAGCATAACCTCTAGACGAATTCTTCCGATAGAGTAAAAGTTAAATAGATAAATAAACAATTACATGACAAAAATATATACATATGAGTAAAAGTACCCCCTTTCAGAACCTTTACTGTCTGCCAAGGTGGTCCGTTGAGATAATTGTTTGAGAAAAAAAAAGTGTAAAAAAGATACTGCTTTTATTAATAACTGCAACAAGATATATATATATATATATATATATATATATATATATATATATATATATATATATATATATATATATATATATATATATATATATATATATATATATATATATATATGCGTGGGTGGATGTGTGCGTGCGTATGTTCTTGAGTGCGTGCGTGCGTGCGTGCGTGCGTATGTAAGTACGTACATACATACATACATGCATACATACACACACATACATACATATATATATATATATATATATATATATATATATATATATATATATATATATATATATATATATATATATATATATATATATATATATATATATATATATATATATATATATATATATATTTAGCCACCCTCCTTATAAAGGGGGAATATGGCTTTAGTATATGGATGGATATA
>JAXCGZ010004336.1:0-2500 GCA_037179515.1 Halocaridina rubra
GGACAAATCCCCAGCACATATATATATATATATATATATATATATATATATATATATATATATATATATATATATATATATTTATACATATATATATATATATATATATATATATATATATATATATATATATATATATATATATATATATATATATATATATATATATATATATATATATATATATATATATATATATATATATATATACATATATATATACATATATATATATATATATATATATATATATATATATATATATATATATATATGTATACTATATATATATATATATATATATATATATATATATATATATATATATATATATATATATATATATATATATATATAGTATGAAGAAGGTGGGTGAGTCAATAAATAGCTGGATTGAGAAAAAAGATGTTGTTTGTTTGATAGCTGGGGGAAATGACGTGCAGGATGGTAGAAGTGAAGAGCTGATTAGGTTGTATAGACAAGCCCTGGATAAGATTAGGAAAAGGGGTGCAGTTCCTGTGATGTGTGGTATTCTCCCTAGGCTTAGCCAAAGTTCAGAGTGGTGGTCTCGAGCTATAGGAGTAAATGCTAGGATGAAAGTCTTCTGTCGGGAGAATAATATAGGTTTTATAGACGGGTGGGATCACTTCACTAGTCGTAAGCATATGTATGCAAGGGATGGAATGCATCTTTCTAATTCAGGTGTCTCGGTATTGGCTGGTATGATAGACAGAGAGGTAGGGGGGTTTTGTTAGACACAAATAATGAAATGATTAATACTTGTGCAGAGAAATTAGTCAGTAAGGGTTCAGTAAATAGTGGGTCAAATAACTGGGAGTCTAAGGATAAGAACCATTTGTTATATAGAACAAATATTAACAAAAAGAATAGCCACAAGAAGGGTGAAGCTAGAGAAAGTTTAAAAGTATATTATACAAATAGCCGTAGTTTAGGTAACAAGATAGAAGAACTGAGAGCCATAGTATGTAGTGAGAGACCGGATATAATATGCATTAGTGAAAGTTGGATTAAATTAGAAAGCAAACACCTTAAAGCTGAGTACATAATTACAGGATATAAACTTTATAATGCTGATCGTAGTGCAGATAAAAGAGGGGGAGGGGTAATTATGTATATTAAAGATAGCCTCAGATTTTTTTTTTTTTTAACCTTTTTTTTAAGCTGCATTAAGTCTGGAATTAAGACAAATCTAAATTCAGAAACCTTATGGGTTGAAATTAAAAATAATATAGAAAGTCTAGTTGTAGGAGTAGTCTACAGACCACCTGATCTAGATAATATAGAGTCGCAAGTTATATACGATGAAATTTCTTAAGTAAGCAGGTCAAATAGAGTTTGCATTGTAGGCGATTTTAATTTTAGACATATTAACTGGGAAACTATGACAGGTGATAGTAGCTCTAAGGAGTTTTTGGAAGTAGTAGAAGACAATTTCCTTTCTCAGCATGTACATGAAGCAACACGGGGGGTGAATACACTAGATTTAGTTCTTAGTAATAGAGAGAATATGGTTACAAATTTAGAAGTTGGTGAAAAATTGGGCAACAGTGACCATGATTCCATTAGATTTAACATAATTTTCAAGGAAACTATAAAGGAAAATAAGAATATTGTTCCAAACTTTAGAGCAGGAGATTTTGAGGGCTTAAAAACTAAATTATCTAATGAGGTATGGGAAGGGATTTCTGGGGTACAGATGTGGGTAGTTAATCCAGCAGGTCAGGTCGCAGGTAGCGGATTACCCCGAAATTTGGGTACCACATGCCAAGGATTATCACAAGATAAGATCAATACATTAAATTCTAACACAAGAAAGAACAGCAGCCCGTCAGTTAATATAAATTTGGATGAGGAATATAACAATTTTGTCATGACTCTTAAGAATAGTCAGAGAGACTATATTCCCATGAAACATTGCAGATCAAGAAAAAATGACCCTAAATGGATGAACAATAGAATAAAGAATCTTATAGGTATTAAAAGAGGAATATACAGGAAACTAAAAAGAGGTGAAGAGCAGGTGAGGCAGCAATATATACAGTTAAACAGGGAAGTTAAAAAGATAGTTAGAGAGTCGAAAAGAAAATACGAAGTTAGAATAGCAGGAGAAGCTAAAGAAAATCCTAAAGGGTTTTATCAACATTATCAAACAAAATTTCAGGAAAAAGTCGGACCAATTGAAGTAGCCAATGGCCATATCACAGATGACGATAAAGTGATGTGTACATGTTTAAATAATTATTTCTTATCTGTATTTACAAATGAAAACTTGGAAAATATTCCGGAAGTAGAATCCATTTACAGAGACAGTCCCGATAATATACTTAGTTCAATAAATATTACGAGAGAGGAGGTAATAAAAGAAATAGATAAATTAAAGGCTCATAAATCTCCGGGACCTGATGGAATATATGCTAGAATATTAAAGGAATGCAAGGAAGAGCTTAGTTGTCCTCTAACTGCATTATTTAATAATTCA
>JAXCGZ010004336.1:7500-55000 GCA_037179515.1 Halocaridina rubra
ATTTACTTCTAACTACATCAGTTATCATGCTTGTTGCATGTTTTATGAAAGATTGGTTTTGTTGTAGTAGTATTTTGTTTATGAAGCAGCACTGATCAATATATAGTGATTTGATGTCTTCTAACTTTGTTCTTTGTTAGTTAGACTACAGTCATTAATTTATTTATCTCTTGAGCGTCTTAAGAAAGTTTAAGGTATAATCATATGAAGTTCACTTAAAAATATTGTCTATTTATCTGTATATTATACATGAGCAAGAGGGGGTTGGCTGAGTCAAGAAATACCTTGATTATGCAGGAACTAAATACATAGGAGGGAATTCCCAGTCCCTTCACTTTACCTCACTTAGTCGACTTTTATGACATGCAGGGGAACACAGAGGAAGTATTCTTTCTCCCTCCCTCAGATGGGGGGAAACCTTATTTTTTGTAAAATCTTAAAACTTTAATAGAAATTATGATTTCTTTTGAAAGTTACTAGTATGTTACACTAATACAGTTTAGAATACTGAATGTATTTACACATGTATACAAATTATGGTAGAGTATCATAGGATTAAACTGTTTATTGGTTGAGCAATTTTTTTTCAGAATTATAACATATTGCTCAGAAACTTAGAACAGTATATCACTTCACTCTCTTATCAAAATCTGAAGAGTGGCTTAGTGGTACATCTTTATTAATATATATACATACAAACATAACCAGCCAAACCCATACTGGGTGTTTGCAAAACCTTTGCCCATCCTTTGTAATGTTTGTGCTATTTTGCTGAGATCATTGCATATGTATTGTGGGTTGTTGAGAGGTCTATTTATGTTATATTCTTGATAGCTAATAAATCCCATATTGATTAGTGGTCTACAAATTGGGCCCAGTAATGATCGGGAGTTTGGTACTCTCAAGTCCCCGATTACAACATAGTGTCATTGCTGTTATAATCATTCAGGAACAATGAAGAGTACAGTATTTTATCTGAAGTCTTAGGAGGCTTCAAAATTAAATTGTTTCTAAATATTAACTTTACAAGGTAATTCCGAGGTTGACTTTTGTTACTGACAATACTGCTCTTTCTTACAAATGTATATAGTTGCTCCTTAGACTTTGCATGATTGCATTTCACTGGTCAGTCAGTTGCGATCCTAACCACAGTATGTTTGAATTGCAATTTTATTCCATCCCTGGCAGGGCCCCTGAACAGCGTTCTAGGCTCTGAGGCACATTAGTATATTAGGACCTCTACCTACTTTACCATTCACAAAAATAATGATGTAAAGCATCAACAAAGTTAATCATATTTATTATGAAGCATGTATTCTACACAAACATTCGCCAAATGTCATTGCTTTAATTATGTTGAAATATTGTTCCTCAGGATGTCGTTTTTGATACACCACAGTAAAACCAGTTCAAACACTGGCCGTCCAATTGTACCATAAATCTTATATTTTTCTGTTTTAGTCTAGAAAATAAACGTTCTCCTGCACAGCTGGTCTCCATCATGAACAGGATGACTATTTCAACTTTAAGAAAGACATATTTCAGCTTGTCTGACAGTTCTTTTCTGTACAGTACAGAAAGAGTCTCAATATTCATCATGACCAGTGTAGTGCTTGAGATGCTCACATTCATTTTAGAGCTCATCATGACTAACGTGTCTGTGATAAGCATATGCCAATTGTTCACACTTTTTCTTTGGCTCTTCAGGACCAATGGTTTTCAATTCAGTGATTAACGAAAACCTATCCAATCCATGAATATGCTTCTACATGTTTGCAAGTTCAGAGTGGAGTCCAGAAGAGGAAGGAATGTTCCCGCTCTCAGCTTTTCCCTTGTACTTCTCCTCCTATGATCCTTCATATCTAGTAAGACGCACACCACATGTTTGGTCTTGTTTTTCCACATCATTGTAATCTGAACAGGTACTCCTGGCCATTCTTTCGTATTCTCTAAATTTGTCCCTTATTTCCTGATGATTCATGGCAACAATTATGTTAATATCATCTAACTGCAGCACCTTATTATTTTGTTTACTCTTTCAAAAATATTATTCCAAAGAATTGTCAGATCATTTACAGGCTCTCCAATTTTCGAGCCCAATCCTTCTGTCTCTAACTATATCCACATTTCCTGTACTGTGTCAGCTGATACAGAAACCAGTCAATGATGAATTTTCCCTAAAGCTACATATATAGAGTATCAACAACCTCAGAATGTGACACCCATCTTGTATGAGAAAGACGCTTGACCACAACTTCTTTTCCTAAAGATAATGACATAAGATTCCAACGTTGACTAGAAGCAAAGAAACAGTTATATAATGCTGAACAAATTCAAATAATTTTGAAGCCTGTAGACAACACATTGCAGCTTTTATGCCCACCAAGTCCAGACTGTGTCCAGCAATGAATAAAAAAGGCAAACTCATTCAGGTGTTAAATCCATGCTTGCAAGCCAGTATATCATCTAGACATATTTGGGGCATTATCATACAACTTACCACGACAGTTTGATGATGGAATGTTATTCTCATTTAGGAAATCCGCAACAGCTTCGCTAGATGCATTGCTCCTTAAGAAAAGATGGGGACGAACTTATTGAAACGTTCCACAGTCTCAAATCCTCGAAGGTACTGGACGTTAATTGTCAGTTGATCAGCGTGAGAGATGTCTTAAGTAGAGTCCACACATTCTAAATTACACTTGGACTGTTATTTCTTCAAGAATAGCTTGAAGAACATATTGCCCCAGTACTTTGATAAATTCTTCACAAATGTTTGCAGGCAAATAGGTTGGGTTCCCCATCCCAGGATATTTGTGCAGTTTGGATTTTTTTTTCAAAAAAGTGTCAGATTCACTGAATACCGCTTAAATACCTAAATACTTTCCATTTCTTGGCTCAATTTTATTTTCTACACTTAGTGGCAAACCTCTAGAGGCAAGAAAGTAAATAACAGAGGATCATTGTTGATGAGAAGGAAGAGTAGGTAAAAGAATAGAACCCTGTGGAACACCACCAGTAACTGGGAATGAACTAGATGTTGTGCCATTAACATTCACAAATATAAAATGGTCAAAGAGGAAGCTGGAAATCTGAGAACAAAGAGAAGCTGTAGAGCCATAAGTAGGAAGTTTGGCTAACAGGATGTCACAAGTAGATCATGCATGCGGAAGCCGTACTAATAATAAAAAATAAGAAGTTAGATTCGAGATGTTTCAGGAAATTAGTATTGACCAAAGTTTCAAATACTTTAGCAATAGACGAGGTTAAGATTCTTAGGCGGTAGTTGCAAGGAATCGAATGGTCACCCTTCCTAGGAATTGGCTGGACTAGAGCGTGCTTTTAAGATAAATAGATACTATTATAGAAAATGAGTTGAAATGACAGCAAAACACATTAGCCAGTTTATCTGCAAACTCCTCAAGGAACCTTGCAGGCTTACCATCGGGCCTGGATGCCTTGTCCGTCTTTAGAAAGCGAAGAACCCTTCTAAATTTTCATTTTGAAAGACTAGGGGAGGGTGTAGGATTGGAAGGGGTAACTTACGAGGGTCAGGTGCGCTGGAATCGCGGAATTAGCAGAAAAATATGAGCGTAAAAGACTGGCTTTCCCAGTAGGAGAGCAAGCTATAGAACCGCCAGAACGAATGAGAAGGGGAAAGCTTGACTTACAGAAATTATTGGACTGCTTTTTGAGGATATCTTTTTGTAATAAATAATTTTTGCTTTTCCATTCTTGGCAGAGAATTGCTGTGTTGCACATAAGACTGAATCCAGCCATTCCTGTGCATACAAAAAAAAATAAAAAATGCATTTGATTATATTTTGCCTGAACAAGTGAGAGACAGCTGGTCCAAAAATTACCTGGTATTATACTATGCTAATTAGCTCATGAGACCTGATGAGGTGGTAATGACTGGTGAAGTAATGCACTTTGAGACTGCATATTCTTACTTGCACTAAATAATAATATTCATTAGTGCTTGCTATAATGTTTAGAGTACCTCATTAAGTCTGTGGATCATTTTGGCTTTTGTTATATTCTGTGGTGAATATGTTTCTCTCTCTCTCTCTCTCTCTCTCTCTCTCTCTCTCTCTCTCTCTCTCTCTCTCTCTCTCTCTCACACACACACACACACACACACACACACACACACACACACACACACACACACACACACACATATTGAAATATGAATGGAAAGTGTGAAGAGCATAAGGTCTTATTTATCCACTGCTTAACGCCCAGCGGTGGGGTCTATCACCAGTCTGTCACCTCCCAACTCGAGTTCTCTAACCACTCTGGTGCTGTGGTATCCAATGCTTGCACTGCAGTTGTAGATGTCAGTTTAATATATTGACTATACTCTCTGTTTGACTTTGGAGTGGATTGTTTTATTTATTTTAGAGAAGAACTGTTGAGTAGTCGTTAACTAACCTTCCTGAAGGTGATCTTTTGATGATCTTTGCTTTAACTTTAGAATAATTTCATTTAATTATGCACTACTTACTTAGATTGCTGAGTTAATGTACTTTCCACAAAATGTATCCACTAGCATTGTTATTATTATTATTATTAATATTATTATTATTATTATTATTATTATTATTATTATTATTATTATTATCTTGTAGTTTTTCTGTTGTAAGATGTACATTGATTTAGGTCCATGGGTTAAGAAATAAGATTGAATGTTAAAAGTAATAAACAAAAACTAAAAAGAAGTTAAAAGAACGTAAGTTCTCAATTCTCTTGCTTCAAAGTCATACAGTTTAAGAATTGAATAGCCATGCTGGTAACCATCTCGAACGGGTACTATGAAGGTGATTCCTTCAATTTAAAACATTCAAGAACCAAAGGGATATTATTACTGCATTACCTTTTTCTTTATGGTCTACACTGCTTTCCTTTCATGGAACAAGGTACCACAGTAGGGTAAAAAATGCAAATTATCCTTTCTAAAAATGTAGTTCATGAAAGTAGAATTTGGAAATAAATTTGATTTTACAAGTTTACTACTACTAATAAATAATAATGATTATAATAAATACGTAGTAGTAATAGTTGTAACTTCGTTACCTGGATCTGCTTTTACACCCATCTATGTGTTACTCATATTATTCATCCTTAAATGAGTAATTTTTTCCTAGTACACCATTCATATTTTTCCATCATATTCCTTAATGACTTATTTATATATTTGCATATTATTCATCGCAATGTTGTACAGGTTGTTTATATATATATATATATATATATATATATATATATATATATATATATATATATATATATATATATATATATATATATATATATATATATATATATATATATATATATATATATATATATATATATATATATATATATATATATATATATATATATATATATATATATATATATATATATATAAGAAAAAAAAAAAAAGTGGAAATATCGGTGAATCGACTCGTACCATCCTCACCTGTCAACCCTGTGAACAAAAATCCTTTTTTATTCAACATTCTCAGTCTCGGTCTGACCGTGTAAGAGGGTGGGTGTGCGCTCTCCTCTCTGGCATTTTGCAGTGTTTAACATTTCATACACAAGTTATAAGTGCAAATAGTTCGAATAAATTGGTTGTATCATAGTTTATGAAGCTGATAATGATAATTAAAGTAATTCATTAACAGTTTAATGATGATAATAAAGAGGTAATTCAACCAAGTGTGATGAATCCACTTTTCAACTTCGAGTCTCGTATCATAATCGTCCGGAAAAATATACAAGATTTTCAGCGGAAAGTTTTATAGAAATATTCACATCAATTTACAGTATTTTACGTGATTTTTACATCATCCAAAGGAGCTCTGAAGTAAATAAAGGTAAAATGAAGCAAAAAAATCTTTTACATACTATGTAATGTGAGTCTTAGAGAGACAGGTGAGCGAACACACGGAGGAGTTTTCCTAGCCTTCCCTGGGTTTGTTTCAACCTTGAAGATACCGAACTCTCGCTACCTTCTTTAACCTGTCGGCTATATAATGTTATTTCTATTTTATTATTGCGGAGTATGATTTTAAAAAGGGGCCTGAGATTGTTTATCATTATTACAAATACACAATGGTGCTGAGTGTAGCACATTATTATTATTATTATTGTTATTATTATTATTATTATTATTATTATTATTATTGTAGTCACCGTGGCTCAAGCGGTAGCGTCCGCGACTCTGAGGCGTCAGGTCGAGGGTTCGCGCCCCGTCACGGTCTGAGGTTAGCCAGGGAATGCACTCAAGGTAACGATTACATCTGCCAAAACAAGTCCCTCGCAAGAAGGCAACCGTCCTAGCCCTTGGTAGAAAAGGGAGTCCGTTACGTAGAACCGGAACAAACATTATTATTATTATTATTGTCATCATCATCATCATTATTATTATTATTATTATTAGTATTGTTATTATTATTATTATTATTATTATTATTATTATTATTATTATTATTAAACATGAGCTTAGTATTGTGTGTGTGAATCCAGCAGGCACAAACCGACTTATATAGTAAATAATAAAGAAAAAAATTACATATTAATATATATTATTTTTTTCATGCTCGAGGATATTACCCAGATAATCTTGACAAGTCAATCTGTGGCACTGACATAGTTTTTTTTTTTTTTTTTTTTTTTTTTTTTTTTTTTTTGCAGCAAGGCACACTATCCACAGTGCCACAGAAGAATGAAAGATGTGATCTAATTTGTAAACAATGATTCTTTGTTTACGAAATAACAATGAAAGACAATTCGTATGCTTGTATAACAAGTACGTGTATGCAGTGAGTACAAATGTTTATGTAGAGTATACATGTATACATGGAGCAAAGTTGTACCTGTAAAGTATATATATATATATATATATATATATATATATATATATATATATATATGTGTGTGTGTGTGTGTGTGTGTGTGTGTGTGTGTAATTATGGAATATACGTGAATTCGGTGTATAAAAGTATGTATAGAGTATAGCATGAATGCTTTGGATATACAAATATAAAGCGTGCATATATAAAGAATATAGAGTATTGTATGTACGGTAATGAAAAAAAAAATCCCAAGAAAAAGACGTCTGGTCAGACTGTTTATTCTCAGATTTTCAGAATGCGTTTCATATAGTCTCATATGGGAGACTTGTTAAGATATTTGCAAGCCTTTTTAGAAGGGAGCAAAGGGCCAGAGCATGTCATGCAGTAACTGACTGAAGAAAAGCTAGAAGTAGGGTTCTGCAGGGATCACTTTTAGGGCCACTTTTGTTCCTTGTATACGTAAATGACCTGCTGGAGTCTGTAATTGCATTATTGAATATGTTTACAGATGATGCAAGAATTATAAAGGGTAAAAGACGAAAAAAGTTATGGAGGTCTTTAGGAAGACTTAAATGGTCTGCATGAGTGAACAATTGGCTAATGAGATCCATTAATGCAATATGTAAAGTAATGAACATGGACAATGATTCAAGAAGGCCCATGTTGGGTATTCAATAGCAGGAGAGGAACTGCAAGAACCTGAATGAAAGAGATTTTGGTATAAATGTATTGGCAGCCTTATCTCCGGAAATGCATTTAAATAGTATAGTAAAGGCAGCATATGTTTTTTTTTTTTCTTAGCAATCATAAGGGTGGCCTTTAAGCTTATTGCCAGAAATATGTTCAGAAATAGCTACACGACATTTGTGAGGCCTAAGCTTGAGTATGCAGCATCCTACACTTGAAAAAATATAGGAATAAATTTGAGAAGGTTCAGACACATACTACGAAGCTGATATAAAAAATCCGTAATCTCAGTTATGAGGAAAAGCTGATTGAGTTATAGTTACCACAACTCTTAAGTTAGAAGAGAGGAGGACATGGTAATGGCTCTCAAATTTCTTCATGACTCACAGAGTGGATAGGGAGCGAGAATATGGTATGGATAGCTCTAGAACTAAAGGACATAGTTTGAAGCTCCGTAAGAAAAATTCTTTGCATGATGTAGGACGTACTTTTTTTAGTGTACAAATAGTTAAAAATAGGTACTCTCTAAGCGAGGAATTGGTAAATACTATATGCATTTTAGTATTTTGGAAAGATAGGTGTTAGTCTGCGTAAAAAAAAATGGAACCGACTAGGAGGCGGGGAACTACCCTTGAACACAAGTGGGCATACACACACACACACACACACACACAATATATATATATATATATATATATATATATATATATATATATATATATATATATATATATATATAGTGTGTGTGCATGTGTACTTATGCACACACTTTTTTTACGTGATTGCTTAGAAAGGAGGAGGATCAACATGTATTCAACAGTATTTCAGTCTGGATTATTATAAGTAGGCTAATGTTATTTACTATGATAATAATAATAATATTATTATTATTAAAACTACATAAGTGTGAATATGAATGTATTTCTTATTTTTTATTAATTTATTTACTTTTGTATTTATATATATATATATATATATATATATATATATATATATATATATATATATATATATATATATTATTTATTTATTTGAGCGGTCAGGTTCTGTCACACAGAGCTGTTAAGGGGTTGCTCGTTTCACAGGTCCATATCCTCAATAGTAATTAATTAAGAGCGAGAGAGGCTCACATTGGCAAAAAAAATAAATATAGTCCTTGGCTATCAAATAACAGAAAATAGATAGACAGAGAGAAAGAGAGAGCTAGCTTTAATTTTTACGATATATGGTGCCATCCTTATTTATTTCGTGTTATCACTTGTTTATTGACTGCGTCGTCACGTGCATATATGTGATTATGATGTTTGATAGTTATTACGAAATTTAAAAAATATAGGAAAAAGGAAGAGATAAAAAGGCTAATAATGATGATAATGTGAATGGAGATTTCAGTAATGGTGGGCAGAGTGACCGGAAATGACGTAATGTTTGTTGGTTGGCAATGAATGGTGGAGAGAGGAAAAAAAATCACCACCCATTTCTACCTTCCATAATGTAGTTTTATTTCCTATCCCTCTGTTGCTGTTATTATTGTTGTTGTTATTATTATTATTATTATTATTATATTTCTTTTTTTTAACTAAGGAAACGTTTTGTATAGGAAACTATTGGTGAGTCTGTTGCTCAGTAGCGTATATTTCCTGCTATTATGTATAATTATAATAATGAAAAAAATAATGATAATAATAACTAAAGGAATTATAATAATTCTTAAATTTATTATTATTATTATTATTATTATTATTATTATTATTACTACTACTACTACTACTACTACTACTACTAATTTGAATTGGGTCGCATTTTCTCTGGTAGTGTATGTAAGTAGGGAAATGAGTAACTTGGGTTCAGCCCCACTGAGGGCGTTAGGTAGGGCATCCAGCCTTAATGCCCCAGATCCAGCAAGTCTGTGTCCTCAACATTTCGAATGGGGACAAATTTCGACACTGAAAGCGATGCTTATTCTTATGATAATTGTAAAATTAATGATAATAATAACTATAATTATGATAGTAGTAGTAGTAGTAGTATTAATAGTAATAATAATTTCTTTTAAACCTTAGATCACCTTTATTTTTAGCAGGAGGTCGTAACTGTAAGAGATATATAGGTATATTTTTATTTTGTCAATTGGAACACTTGCGATCTGTATGAACCTCTCTCTCTCTCTCTCTCTCTCTCTCTCTCTCTCTCTCTCTCTCTCTCTCTCTCTCTCGTTAATTTGCACATTTGAACACTTGTGTTCTATATACGAATGCTCTCTCTCTCTCTCTCTCTCTCTCTCTCTCTCTCTCTCTCTCTCTCTCTCTCTCTCTCTCTCTCTCTCTCTCTCTCTCTCTCTCTCTCTCTCTCTCTCTCTCTCTCTCTCTCTCTCTCTCTCTCTCTCTCTCTCTCGCTCAGGTTACAAAAGCTAGGAGAGAGAGAGACCCTATAAGTTTGTAACCAGGATTTAAAAGCTTCATCTTCTTTTTCTTATGTTGCCGCCGTTGCTGCTGCTTCTGAATATTGGACAGTCTCGAAAGGCAATCACTTGGACAAACTGTTTTAATAATAATAACAAGAGCAACTACAACAACAAGAATATAAATGAAAATATGATACTAATTATGGTAATAATATCAATTATAAGGGTAATGGTAACCTGAATAATAATGTAATAATGATTATAATAATGTTTTTTTTATTGACGATGATGATAATAATAATATGGAGTCATCGAGCCAATTTGTTAAAAATATTGATCCGGGTATTGCAGTTGCTCTCTCTCTCTCTCTCTCTCTCTCTCTCTCTCTCTCTCTCTCTCTCTCTCTCTCTCTCTCTTTCATTAGTGATTCATTTTGCTTGCCGTTTTAATAAGATGCAATCAGCAGACCTATTCCCTTGTGAATTCATATCGAATCTTCCTCTCCTCCTCCTCCTCCCCCCCCTCCTTCTTTCTTCTTCTTTTTCTTCTTCTTCTTCTTCTTCTTCCAATTATTGACGAAAATAGAGAGAGAGAGGTGGTCTACTGTAAAATTAGTCAATTAGGTATAGAAAAATGAATGAAGGATAATAAAGACACACTGTTTTATATGTGTGGCTGTGTGTACGCTTGTATGTACGTATATATTGGCTACATGTGTATGCATGCTAATATATACTTTGCATATTTTGCTGTATATGCATATATGTTTCAATACACATATCAACTGGTGAACGAAAAGTGGATGGAATTCTGATTGCCAGCTGTTGATTTTATTGAAGGCATTTTCCATAATGTATATAACGCTGATTATGGCATAGCTAATAACTCTCTCTCTCTCTCTCTCTCTCTCTCTCTCTATATATATATATATATATATATATATATATATATATATATATATATATATATATATATATATATACACACACACACACACACACACACACACACAGTATAGTTAAATTGTCTTTTTCCGGTTAGCGTTTTTCCTAAATCTAATGATGATTCATTTCATAAATTACATTTGTGAGTTTTATATATCCTGTTTTACATAATATAATGACGTCTATGACTAATGTAGATCTCGATAAACTAAGGATTTGAATTAATATTGAAAGCATGAAACAAGGCGTTGACATGCAAGGGAGTGTATTCATTTCCTAGCTCCAGAGGTTAGCTGCGAGGCTCCCTTACTTCATTCAAGACCTTCACTCGCCCAGTTGTAGTGTCTTTTTCTGGTTGATAGACTGTCAGGTGTAGTGATGGTACGCATCTCGCCAGGAACAAATAAGTATTTCTTGTTTTCATATTTGGTAATGTGTTTATTTGACCATTAAATATGTTTATGAAAAAAATTAATTGTGAAAACAACCTCGAATGAAAGTGGGAAGTGGAATTAAAATGAACGGTGATATCCAGGTTTGTGTGTGTATGTTCACTCCCTAGTTCTAGCAGTCTGTTGAGAGGTTCCCAATTCGATCAAGACTACCCGTACTTGAACTTATTTAAAAGAAAAATATACAAAGCCATGTGAAAGATGGAGAGAACAGAAACCATAGAATCGATAAAGTTTGTTCTCTTATGCACAGTATTTTGATCAATAAATCAGTCCTAATGGATAATTAAGATAATTAGTGAACAATTAGGTGCATAAAGCATTGGACACCCTCTTTAATTATCATAATTAGGCGTTAATGATGTTGATATTTTACACTGAAGTTTAGTTTTTTCTTTATATTTTTAAATGTAAAAATTTTCAATTTTTTTTTTATTATTATTATTATAATATCTTTATCTCTCTCTCTCTCTCTCTATATATATATATATATATATATATATATATATATATATATATATATATATATATATATATATATATATATGAATGAATCATTTTTACCCCGACCGGGACTTGAACCTGGGACTTATTATTACTAAGCCAAGGCGCTACCAACTACACCATATAATGTTAAAGGGAAACTAACCTCACAGCTTATATCTGCTATGGTAGGAATGAACTCATTCTATCTGAACGCCACTATGTACATATTTCAGTTTCCCCAACCTCGCTCGTGGTTTCGTTTTCGCATTTAATTCAAGTTCCAGTCTCATTCGGAACCAGCAATAACCAAATAAGCACATGACATATGTGAAAACATGAATCATTTTTACCCCGACCGGGACTTGAACCTGGGACTTATTAATACTAAGCCGAGGCGCAGATATAAGCTGTGAGGTTAGTTTCCCTTTAACCTTCTGTGGTGTAGTTGGTAGCGCCTTGGCTTAGTAATAATAAGTCCCAGGTTCAAGTCCCTGTCGGGGTAAAATTGATTCAAGTTTTCACATATGTAATGTGCTTATGTAGTTATATATATATATATATATATATATATATATATATATATATATATATATATAATATATATATATATATATATATATATATATATATATATATATATATATATATATATATATATATATATATATATAACTACATAAGCACATTACTGCTGGCTAGTACAGTGGTAACGCGCTGGCTTCGCATTCACGAGGTCGAAAGATCGGTCCCCGTCCAAGACCGAGAGTTTAAGCTGTTTACTGGCAGGAACTGCTGTGGGTGGACATCACAGTGGGGGGTTGGGGCTTGTCCTGGCTGACGAATACCCATTGTAAAATGGAAATAAAGTTTATTATTATTATTATTATTATTATTATTATATATATATATATATATATATATATATATATATATATATATATATATATATATATATGAAATACTTATTAACTTCCTGACCTAATCTGGTCACCTTCTCAAAGTACAGTGGCATTGTTTTTTTGAGGTGACCAGTGTAGGTCACAAAATTAATAACTACTTCAAATATGTTTTACTTTTTCTTTGATGGGCCATTCCATATGTGTGTGCTCGCGCGCTCGCGTGTGTGCGTATGGAAAGAGAGAATCACATATTCCGTGTCACACACTTAGGTATGATCCAACATACAGAAGTAGCTATTAATTCAGACCAGAGAGAGGGAGAGAGAAGGCTTACATTCACATGTAGTCTTTAAACCAGAGAGACAGACAAACGACAAAGTGCAGGTTTTCTCTATCTAAAGGGGGGTTTACACGGTCAAACGGTTCGTCGAACGCAGTTCGACAGACAAGTGTTTGAAGTGATGTTCGAATGTGTGAACGGGGTATTTGGTTGTCTAACGTGTTCGACAACCAAATACTCCGTTCACACGTTCGAACATCACTTCAAACACTTGTCTGTCGAACCGTTTGACCGTGTAAACCCCCCTTAAGACTGTGATATACACAGCATTAGAATTACTCGGAGACGGGGAACACTAGCAATGCTATTTCCTCTCCAGACAAAAGACTGCATACAGGTGGGAGGGAGGCTGTGTCACAATGTAATTGGGAGAGAGAGAGAGAGAGTGCCTCCGCATCGGCTCCTCACCTTAATCTTGTTTACCTATTTCGCTGTTTACGTTCTCTCTCTCTCTCTCTCTCTCTCTCTCTCTCTCTCTCTCTCTCTCTCTCTCTTTTATGGGGACTCCACCCACGTTGGCTGATAAGCACTTCGTCTATTTTATCAGCACATTTTTCCCCTGGGAGCTTAAGGGAGGTAATAAAACGTAATCAAATCATAAAATTTGAGAATACAAACTTTTTTTTTTTTATTTGTCAATAGAAATATTTCCAAAGATCTACCAGACTTTTGAATAAGTGAAATTGAGAGTTAAATACATTATATATATATATATATATATATATATATATATATATATATATATATATATATATATGTATTAATCAAATATGCACAATACTATATGTGAAAACATGAATCATATTCTACCCCGACCGGAACTCGAACCTAGTACACATAATTACTGTGCCAGGGCGTTACCAATTACACCACAAAAGGTCTAAAAGGGAAACCAACATTACAGCTTAACTGCTATACTAGGAATGAACGCCTTCTATCTAAATGCCTTTTAGTTCATATTACAGTTTTTCCCAACCTCACTCGTGGCTTCGTTTTCGCATTTAATTTAAATCACAATCTAATTGGGGATCAGCAATAATCAAATAAGCACATTACCTCTTGTGAAAACATGAATCATATTTTCCCCGACCGGAACTCAAACCTATGACACATAATTACAATGCCAAGGCACTCCCAACTACAACACAGAATGTCTAAATGAAAAACCAACCTTACAGCATAGCTTCTGTACTAGGAATGAACGCATTCTTAATGCCTTTTTGTTCATATTACAGTTTCTCCCAACCTCACTCGTGGCTTCGTGTATGTATTTAATTCAAATCCGAATCTAATTGGGAATCAACAATAATCAAATAAGCACATTACCATATGTGAAAACATGAATCATATTTTACCTCGACCGGGAGTCGAACCTATGACACACAATTACTATGCCAAGGCACTACCAACTACACTACTGAAGGTCTAAAAGAGAAACCTGGTATAGCAGTTAAACTGTAAGGTTGGTTTTCTCTTTTAGACCTTCTGTGGTGTCGTTGGTAGCGCCTTGGTACAGTAACTGTGTATATATATATATATATATATATATATATATATATATATATATATATATATATATATATATATATATATATATATATATATATATATAGAGAGAGAGAGAGAGAGAGAGAGAGTGTGTGTGATTACCTAATTGTGTTTACGGGAAAGAGCCCAAAGCTCGTATCTTCCCGTCTCCTGATCGGTTCCATTTTATACTTAGTCATACTTATCATACCTGTCCTTAAAACTATGGATTGAGATAGCATTAACTACCTCCTCGCTTAGCGAATTCCAATTATCAACTACTCTTACACTGAAGAAGTATTTCCTTACATCCTGCAAACAAGTTTTCTTACCAAGCTTTAAACTATGACCTCTAGTTCTAGAGCCAGCCATATCAAAATATCGATCCCTATCCACTCTATCATAACCATGAAGGAATTTAAAGACTGTCACCATATCCCCCCTCACTCTTCTAGCTTCGAGTGATGGTAAGTCTAATTCCCTCAGCCTCTCATCATAACTGAGATTGCGTATTTCTGGCACCAGTTTCGTGGCATGTCTTTGAACTTTTTCAAGCTTAGCTATGTGCTTTTTCAAGTGCGGATTCCAAAAGGGGGCTGCATATTCCAGTTTTGGCCTCACATAGGTTACATAAATATTTCTGAACAGTTCCTTGTCCATGTGCCTGAAGGCTACCCTTACATTTGATAAGAATGCATATGCTGCCCTTACTATGCCATTTATATGTATTTCTGGAGACAAATCTGCCAGTATGTTTACTCCTAGATCTCTCTCATTTTCTGTCTCTTGAAGTTGTACTCCAGCCACCGAGTAGTCAAGCTTGGGCCTTCTTGCACTTGTACCCATTCTCATTACCTTACATTTTGAAGTATTGAATTTCATTAGCCACTTTTCTGACCACTCATGCAGATTATTTAGATCCTCCTGAAGTTCTCTACCATTGTTCTCGTTTTTTACTTTCTTCACAATCTTTGCATCATCTGCAAACATATTCATGAATTAATTTACAGACTCTGGTAGGTCATTTACATATACAAGGAACAAAAGTGGCCCTAAAACTGAACCCTGTGGAACTCCACTACTAACTCTTCTCCATTCAGACACTGAGTGTCTTACTCTAACCCTCTGTTCCCTTCCTTCTAAGTAAGTTTTTATCCATTCCAAAACATTTCCACCTATTCTAGCCATTGATTGCAGCTTCCTAATAAGTCTCCCATGTGGAACAGTGTCAAACGCTTTCTGGAAGTCTAGGAATATGCAATCTGCCCAGCCCTCTCTTTCCTGTAAGATTTGGCTTACCTCATCATAAAATTCTAATAAGTTTGTTACTGTTGATCTACCTAGTATATGAATATATACTTTTGTCGAGGTATTAATCATTGCAACATATCTTTTTCATATATTATTATTATTATTATTATTATTGAGAGCTCTGCAATTCTAACTTAGTATGAGAGTTTTCAATGACGTTCTTCGCGCGAGTATGTGTGTGAGTAAGAATTGAGGATGCGAGCTTAACTCTTTTACACTCGTATCCTCGGCGTGTCGTATAAGGAGACTAAGAGAGATAAGGAAATTTCTCCTCTTTACCTCAACGCAGCAGGCTGAAAGAGGAACAAACAAGCAATGGAATTGAACCTGTGACACACATCACAATCCATTAATGACCATATGGCCCTACACGGCTGTACAACTAAAAGTGTGAAAAAATTAGGTAATATCTCTGTAATATGTCGAGCTCGAAAGGGTGCCCAGCTCGGTTCTTTGGTAACGGTTGTGGCGCCCTTCTTAGCGTGAGTGAGATATATGGGAAAATAAAAGAAAAACAAATTGAGGTCATTACAGAAAGGTCATATTTGGATTATTATTTTCATCGTTATTGATTTCATGATCAAATGTAAATATTCTCTCTCTCTCTCTCTCTCTCCTCTCTCTCTCTCTCTCCTCTCTCACTCATCTCTCTCTCTCTCTCTCTCTCTCTCTCTCTCTCTCTCTCTCTCTCTCTCTCTCCTCTCTCTCTCTCTCTCTCATCTCTCTCTCTCTCTCTCTCTCCTCTCTCTCTCTCCTTGGCGCAATTAAATTAATAAAATATAAATAAAATATCTCTCTCTCTCTCTCTACTCTCTCTCTCTCTCTCTCTCTCTCTCTCTCTCTCTCTCTCTCTCTCTCTCTCTCTCTCTCCATCTCTCTCTCTCACACACACACCACACACACACACACACAGTGATTCATTTTGCTTTGCTGTTTTAATTAAGATGCAATCACCAGATTTATTCCCTTGTAAATTCATATAGAATCTTCTTCTTTGTATTTCTTTTTCTTATTTTTGTCTTCTTTTTTCTTTTTCATCTTTTTCTTTTCTTCGTCCTTATTATTATCATTATTATTATTATTATTATTATTATTATTATTATTATTATTATTCCCATTTGAATTCGTATCAGTCCCTCCTCCTCCTCCTCCTCCTCTTCCTCCTCCTCCTCCTCCTCCCACTTTCCATTCTAGCCATCAAGGTCATCTAGCGGTCACAAGACTAAGTGAAAGGCAAAGTAGATTTATTTATTACTTTATTTATTTATATTCATTATTTTTGCAGAGCTTAAGGGCAGCTCAGTACAAGTCCGTTCATATTATTTATGTTCATCAGATCTACAGAGTTGACAGGGGCTAGGAGGCAACAGACACAAGTCCTGTCCCTCCGTACCCTCGCATTGACCGAGCGAAAGTTTATGTCAACTCTTCCACGGCACTTGACGGACTTGAAAGGATAGGGCAAATAAGAGTATTATTATTATTGTTATTGTTATTATTATTATTATTATTATTATTATTATTATTATTATTATTATTATTATTATTATTAGCCATATTCCCCCTTATGAGGGGGGGGGGGCTGAGTCAAAGCAAAATACCCTGACTCACCAGGAAGAAAACTACAGTGGAGGGGATTCCCAGTCCCCTCGCTCTGCCCCAATTAATCGACTTTATGACACGCAGGGGAACACGGAAGAAGTATTCTTACCCCTGCGTATTGTTATTATTATTATTATTATTATTATTATTATTATTATTATTATTATTATTATTATTATTATTATTACTCTTGTAAATAGTTTCCAATCCTTTTTGTATCTTGCATTTTGTCATTTATTTTGTTTACCCCGTGAGGCATTGAGGAAAATTGGACGTCATTTTGAAGCGATTAGATTGTCATTAAGGACAAACTCATCTTATCTTAATCTTTCGTTTTCCCGTCACTTAACCAAATCTTGCATCTGAAAGAAGAAGAAGAAGGTTGAGCAGATTAGCAAGAGAAACACAATAACATTCTTACTCTTATAACCATTTCTTCCTTCAGTAAGTTAATCTGTCGTCATCTCAAGCCCTAATTCTAATATTTTATAGGTTTACGGTACTTTAAGTATTCGTTCAGGCTGTTATTTATGTCTTCTCCTTGAGCTGCTACTTTTTCCCTTTCTCAGTGTTTTCTTTGTACCTTCCCCCAATGAGGCCTATATTCTTAGCCCGTTCCGGTGTCACTCACAAAGAAAAAATAATACTGTATTGTTGTGACACTCAAGTTTAAAAATATTACATTGTCTTACATCAATGCCGTATCATTCCTGCCTCGTTGTGTATGTATAAACATTCAGTTGTTTTTTTGTTATTTGTTCCCATTAACTACCTTACCAGCATTGTTTGGACAATTTAACATCCCTCATCTCTGCATAACCTCCCATTTTAACACTGTTATTGAATGGAATGTCTCTTGTGCACACAACAGATTGTGTTGAAGATTGTTCTTTATAGGAGAGAGAGAGATAGATACATCTCTATCTTCTTCCTCGCTTCTTTTAATTATTTTCTGTTATTCCTAAATAATTGTCTTTTCTCTCTCTCTCTCTCTCTCTCTCTCTCTCTCTCTCCTCTCTCTCTCTCTCTCTCTCTCTCTCTCTCTCTCTCTCTCTCTCTCTCTCTCTCTCTCTCTTTCTCTCTCTCATCCTTCTTTTGTTCCATGTCATTTAAGGTCTTAAAATTATCTCTTTCCCATACCCAATTCTTTACTCCTTTAGTATCAGGAGTTAAGTATATCCAGTATGATAATTACATCTGACAAGTCACAACACTCCATATCTCGGTTTCTCTTTGTTATCTCTCTTAACATTTTTAGGTCCTCATAAATTTGACTGTTCTCTCTGCCAGTCTTTTTTTTTTTATCAGTCTCTTATTTCTGCCTTGTCCTTAAGCTTTTACTTTTTCTCTATATTTTCTTGGTGCCCGGGCCTGATGAGTCAGTCATCAAATCTTTCAGATTCTTCCATTAGGGGTCGCTGCAGTTTAATATTCCTCACTATATCACCCAGTTCCATGCCACACTCCCTTATGTCCTCCCTCACCACATCCATAAAACTCTTCTTTGGCCTACCTCTCCCTCTCCTGCCTGGCAGCTTCATCCTCAGGTGCCTTCTCCCAACATAATCCTCATCCCTCCTAAGCTCATCCCCAAATTACGGTGAGATATTTAGCAATGCATCTCCTTACTCTCTTTGAGCTGAGTATGAGTTGAAGTGTTATAGTATATCTTGATGGCTGCATACTGCAGATGCACTTGCCCAAATCTATATAAATTATTTATTCATCCAATATGAGCATATATTGCACTTTATAGAGGTACTTCTTCTTCAGCAAGGAGAGGTATCGTGTTTGCAGTGGAGAGGTATTTTGTTTACAGAGATGTTTTGTTTGTTGAGGAGAAGTATTTTTTTCTACAGAGATGAGGTGTTTTGTTTGCAGAAGAGTGGTATTTTTCTGCAGAGTTTTTTTTTTTTTTTTTTTTTTTTTTTTTTTTTTCTAAGGAAATGTATTTTGCTCTTAGAGGAGATGTATTTTGTTAAAGGAGAAGTACCAGTACATTGCTTGCAGAGGAGAGATGTTTTATTTTCAGAATAGGGATATTTGTATGCAGAGAAGAGGTACTTTGTGTGCAGAGGAATAACTGAAACTCTCATATGAGTAGTTTTTAGTGAGAGTGAGACCATGTTATAAATAAAGAAATTCTTGTGTAATTTACTCTAGAAGGTCAGACTGAGATACAGATATGAGATGAATACAAATAGTTTCCAGACCAGCTAGAGATAACTGTGATGCATAGATATTGTAGTTGGTTTGAGTGGGAGAAATATAGAGATAGACTTCATGTCTCAAAGAATTAAAAGATATTTTCCCATATCCCAGGATGCTCTGATGTTTATGGAATTAGCATATGTTTTTCATGTACTCGCTAGAATAATAAATATGGAAAGCATTTTAAGCTCGTTTCCAGAAATCAAGACCACAGCAGCTGACCTTCTGTATTGTACAGTATTTGGAGTGAATGAGACACTCATATATTAAAAACAAGCAACGTATATTCACCAGACATCCATATTTAAAGGATCCTTTTTAAAACCCCTGAGGGAGGGGGTCAAGAATACTTTCCTTGTGTTCCCCTGCGTGTCGTAAAAGCCAACTAAATGGGGTGGAGCAAGGGGACTGGGAATCCCCTCCTCTGTATTTTCCTCCCACAGAGAGACAAGGTATTTTGCACTGACTCAGCCATCGTTTACATGGCATATTTCAACATGTTTATTAGTGTAATTTGATTGATACATAATTTCTTCTTTATCAGCAGAATGAGTAATCGTGGAAGCCAGGATGGTTTGGGCGCAAACAGCGGTCAGAAATCGTGGGTGCAGTTCGAAGAGGAAGGAGGAGGAGGGAATCAGCAAACAGTTGCTTCTGAAGGTGCCAACGCCCCTGCTGTCATTGATGCACAGTCTGTCCAGGTAGGTATATGTGTTTCTTGCATCTCTCTTTTAGAGAACAAGTCGACAGTGTACCTCAACAATAATTATGTACTGTATATTATATACAGAGTATTATACCCTCACCTCCTTACAGTATCTCTGGGAATTTTCTGCTATTCCCTGAAAGGCCTTTTCCCTCTATTTTTGAAATTTGAATTAATGAGAGTCCTCTTCACTTTTCTTTTGAATTTTGTTAATTAAGACACCATTTTCCTGGAAATTTGCAGAACTCTTCTTCATAGTATTGACCATAACAAACCTCAGTTAAATTAAAAACCTGGATATCCCAGCTTTAGTATTTTGCAAGCATGTGATTGTTGATTTAAAATGTAATAACCTACGCACTCTATGTACAAATGTGTCCGAAGTGAATGGATTTGATATTTCATGAAAGGTCAGCCTTTCTGACCTCAGTAGCCCATAGAGTGCTACAACTGATGATCTCAAAAGCAACAAATGCATTGTGCTAGTTGAGTACTCCTGTACTCTTAAACTGCAATACTTTTCTTATTAGGTCAGCCTCGATAACCACAATAGCCCAGAGAAGAGTTTATCGAGAACGATATCAGAACCAGCAAATGGAGTGCGCAAATCGTCATTAACCAGCCCCGCCACTTCAAATTCGAGCAGTATTAACCGTCCAACAGCCGACACTAGGGTTACAATGTCTCAACTCAGCCCCACGCAGCTTCAGAATGTGCCCTTACATGATGCATCAACCAGACCTCCTGCAAATGCCCAGCCTGTGATCAGACAAGGATTTGGTGAGTTAATTAGGCTTTTATCCCTCCAAAGGAGGGAGCAAGAATACTTCCTCTATGTTCCCATGCATGTCATAAATGTCGACTGAATGAGGGGATTGGGAATTCCCTCCTATGTATATTCTTTCTGCAAAGAGTTTAGGTATTTTGCTTTTACTCAGCCACCCCGCTGATGTGGGGGATATGGCTCTTGAATATAGAGAGAGTTAAGCTTATACTGATGTCAATCCCTACCAGGTATTTAATTGTATATAATTGTATGTGCAAGCTGTGTGTTAGTTACTTACTGATAAGTATTTGAGGGACTTCACATCTTTAATTTCTGCCTAATTACTGAGTGTCACGTTTTTGGGGAATTAAGTGACCATTTCTTTATCATAGGTTCTGGAGGAGTGTCAGAGCTTATTAAATACACATTATTATTTAATATTTCTTAATGTTTCTATAGCAAATTTCACTGTCTGCTTTATATATCCAGTCTATAAGAGTTCTATATTTCAGCCAATGGTGACGTCATAGTAACCCTTTTGCCACAAAACACATCAATGCCTTGGATAACACCAGCTCAATTTCGTCCAGAATTAGTACCTGAGGAATTGATGGCACAAGGTTTGACTGTAAGTAGCAAATATTTTGTCCCATTAACTCTCCATCTTCTTCGTCTTCTGTCTTAACCCATTTCTATATGGGGTTGCTGTTTCTTGCTAGCCTGTTCTATCTTTTCCTGTCTCATGTATTCTGTTCCATTAGGTCTTTATCCCACATATATTTTGCTTTATTACATTGGAACTTTGGTCGTCCTCTTCCTTTCCTTTCTTCCTCCTTCATATGTGCTATTAATTCTAATAGAGAAAAATGATGTAAATTTATCTGAATGTTGTATTTTGGACTCGTGATGATGATCTTGATTATGTCTCTAAAAGTCCTTATATTTATTTGAGCCACATGTCCTAATATTTTGTTGTCATGCAGCTTACAAGACATGTGCATACCCCTTAATCTATTTGTCTGCTCGTGTATCAAACATGTATAAGTGTATTTGAGAAGCATCGAGCATTTTACTATACGTGATAGTTTTTGTGCAGAAATACCATTTATAGTGACCTTTTTAGTAAAGAGTATGTTTATGTATATGTCTTAGTGTGATATTTGTCTAACTAATCAGGCTAAGAGAGTACACTGTTAAACATGTAAGGTCATTGGTGGAACAGTACCTACAGGAGGTCAGGTTTTAATGAGCCTGCCATGAGGATCTCTTGTAATTTTTTTAAGAATGAAGGTATTCTATGAGGTCAATTATGTGGAAACTTGATATTGCATTTTTATTTATTGCCATCTTATGTATTAACTTTCGAATTTTGTTTTGTTCTGGGTGTAGTTGACAGTAGAAGACTACGTCCACATAATGTCCCAGCTTGTCAATGACTATCGCTTCACCATGTACAACGTGTGCTACAAACGTATATTAATGGCCTGGATATTTCTGGGTTTCATCATCTTATTATGCATCCTCTTTTCTGGACTCAAACAGCTGGTACTCTTCGGTGCCGGCATTGGCTGGTTGATGGTAAATGCCGCTGCCATATTCTTTTGCATGTGGATTAAGATAAAGGTAAGTCTTTGTTTATTTAGCATAGTCGGTACGGAATCTGTACTAGTTTTCAGTGTATTTTAAATTGATCTACCCATGTTTATTATTAGTTGAATAAAAGGTACTTAAAACTTCAAAAATGTGCATAGTATTTGGAGAGTACAGACACTACCCAACTTACGGACGAGTTAGGTTCCAGAAGTCTAATTGTAACCTGTATTTTAGGGAAAAAAAGTACTGTACAGTACTTAGGCTAAAAACACTTAACTAGTACATAAAACATAAAGTGTACTGTATAAATGAATTTTAATACAATAATAATAATATAATAGTACAGTACAGTAATACATACATTAATACATGTGTGAATGTTTGTAACTCGGTTGTTCGTAAGTAGGGGAGCTTCTGTAAGCAAGTTCATATTATATTTAAGCTAAGAGTTACTGTAAGGCATACAATTCCTGATAAACTAGATATCTCTAGTTTAGAGGGTAAGTCCATGCAAAATCTTTAGGTCATATTGCCTCAAGAGTTGGCTGGGTGACATGTCACTGCTGTTTTTTTCTAATTCCTATACTTCACTGAGTGAAATTTCGTTGTTCCGAGGCTGGCTCCAGCTTTAAGCCTTTTTAGCAGAGCAGTCTCTTATATATGAAGCCACATGCCTGGAGGGAGTTCTAGTGTTGATAAAATGCCTTCAGTTACAATAAAAGTTGTTAATTAGAACTTGATATTTAACTAGCATAAGAATAAATTTTTTTCATTGTTGTTAAGATCATTTTGTTTGCTCAGATAGACTGTATGTAGTATAATTGTATATATTTATGTATTATGATAATCATTTCGTTTTATTTCCCGGTATATCTCTTGTAGTTGAACAAGTCGCTCGAAAGATGTATAGCAGGCATTAACATCCAGTTATTGAGGCATAAAATTATTCTGGGGCTGGACGATCGAGGAAAACTTTCGTGTCACAAGGTCAACCTGTGTTTCATCTATTTCGATACGCATGACTGTGTGGTAAGTATATTTAGTGCTCTTCATATATAACTAGATTGTTTATTTTTATGAGTGTGACACCAGGTAGGGCAAAGAAAATTGCCCTCATCAGGCCTAGGCACCAAGAAAACATGAAGAAGAAGAAGCAGCAGCAGTTTAAGGGCAAGGCAGATATAAGAAAATGATAAACAATAAGGAAATGATGTTATCTCTAATGTTGCTTAGTTTAGGTGACTCTATCACATAGTGCATTATCTCCTTAGGTTTGTTTTGTTGTGTTGTATACATTAATTGTCTTATATTATTTTTACATTTGGTTTAAGGAATTGAACATCTGCCTCCCTTAGTTCAGTATCTCTTTCTCTGTAACGTTGCATATTTCCTTTCTTCTGGGGAAGACTACAAGAATATCGCCACGTCCCCTTGTGTGTTGAAAAATCATCTATATTGGGCAGAGCAAGGGAACTGAGAATGCGCCCCTTTGTATTTTCCTACTGAGAAAAGTCAAGGCAGACATACGGTGATCTGGTAGGAAACTTTGACAAGCATATTAGTAATTGTGTCCTGAATGGATGTGTGCTTTGACTCTGCCAACCCCATACAGGAGGGATTATGTCCTTTTTATATATAGATATAGTTTCAGTGCTTTTTAATCTTTAATTGAAACCACCTAAGACAAACTTTCATAGATTTGTTTAGTTGAATTTACTAGCATTGCATGCATTCACTAAGCTGTTTACTTTATTTGTTAAATTTCAGGCAAAGCTACAAGAAATAATTGAACAAGAGGAGAGAGCCGGTCGTACAGTCAACAGTGAGGAAAACAAGATGTCGCCCTTGCATCAACGAATGGACATCGACGACTCAGACATCATCATCACGGGAGCGACAAACACTCGGATATCGCGCCAACAAGTTAGTTTTTTCTGTAGTGTATGGAAAATAATTTTTGCTTCCTCTGTAGGTTTTTCCACTGAATACTCAAGAAAAAGAACTATTTTAATTGTGTTTCTTTGTTAGGATAGAATCTTAACACTGTTACTTGGCAGTGAATTATAAGGATTTGTCCCAAGACACAGGATCTAGGAGTTTATATATATACTCCTATGTCTTTGCAAGCTTCATGCTGTTTGCAAGGTTGTTGCAATTCCTTGCAGGTGATAGAAATAAATTTTTGAAGGTGTTCAGACAACTGTTCCTGACAAATGCCCTATTGAACAATTTCTCCTTTTATTTTCCAAAAACAAGATTTAGGGTAGGTTAAGTTGGATTTGGTTAAGTGAGGTAAGGTTAGATTAGATTAGGTTAGGAAGGTTAGGCTAATGTTTGCATAGTAGGCGATTGTGATTTCAGATGTATAAATAGGAATAAAGGCAACTATTGTCTGGGGGTAGTTGTCTTGGAGCATGTTTTGGGGGCCATTTGTCCAGGAGTCTGTTATCTAAGCACTACTTTTGAAGCTTTTTGTCCTTGGAACGGCGTTGTTAATGACATCTCTGTTACTAGTTTTCCATCAAGGACTATTTTTTTTTTTTTTTTACACACAGACACCAGTTTGTTTCCTCACATTATTGATCAGCAGTGACTTTGTTTATTGTGTTTTTTATGGCTTCTGTTGTCGGAACCTTTTTCTTGTGTTTCCCCTATTTCCTGTTTGCATTTATCTGTCATAATACATACCTCTTTCCCAAATATTTGCCTTTACTTTTTATTACTGGCTTTTTAATTACCAGTTTTATGATTTCTATACCAAAGTCATTATTAGGGCTTTGATTGCTGATTTCTTTTTTAAGGTAATTTATTTTCATTTCTGAATCTAAATTTAATTTTCGCAGGTTCAAATTTTCATCATTGTTCTCTTGATTTGGTATTTTTGGTCGCTTAATTTTACTAAAGGAGTTTTAAAAATATACATATCCAAAGCAGTGTAATGTATTTTAAAAATTACCCCTTTACCAATGTCATCATGTATATCTTTTATCCTCACACTTTGTAAACCTATATCTATCCTCTTACTATGTAAATCTATGTCTGTCCTCACTCTCTGTAAATCTATATCTATCGTCACTCTCTTTAAATCTGTGTCTATCCTCACAATTTGTAAATCTATGTCTATCATCACACTTTGTAAATATGTGTCTATCTTCATGCTTTGTAAATCTATGTCTATCCTCAAACTTTGGAAAATATTTGTCTCTCCTCACACTTTGTAAATCTATGTCTATCCTTGCACTTTGTAAATCTATGTCTATCCTTGCACTTTGTAAATCTGTGTCTATCCTCACACTGCAAATCTATGTCTCTTCTCACACTTCGTATGGTATTTTCACTAAGGATACTTAACCGACTAGTAGTACCATTCTCTTCTTATATCCGAGCGGCTCTTATCAAGTAGAGATGTATGAAAAATTGAACTCTAGATATCAGGGGGATAGTATTGCAACAATTTCCACTAGATTTTAACTTTTTTGTGTCTCTTTCCTTCTATTGACAGCTGTCAGACATTGAATCCTGTCCTCTGGGCTTGTTGTGTATCATTTAGTATGAATTACTAAGAATCATATTCTAAACAGGAGTTTAATTTGAGAGTTGCTCTTCTACTAGATAGGTCATAATGGAGCAGTCGCCATATATAACCCAGTTGCTCTCAGCTAACTGCTAAGCTAGGGAATGCATGCATTCTACTGAATACCTCATTTCCTAGCTTAGCAATCACTGCTTTGGTAATAGCAGGAAAACATTACTTTATTCATAGATTTGAGCCAAAACCTTAACTTTGATTGTTTAGGATTTTAAATTTCTCTTTCCTTTATCTCTTCATTTGAACACTGATCATTAGATAGTGGGCAAAGTGCAAATATATCCCTTTCTTGATATCTCTGACACTTGTATGGACTCTGGAGACGTTCTTTACAAGATCAAATAAACACATTATTGTATGTAAATACATTAAATATATTTTGCCCCTGACCGGGATTCACACCTAGGATACATCATCAGTGCACCAAGGTGCTAACAACTACACTACCAAAGGTATTAAAGAAGGAACAAACCTCTCAGGTAAATGCTTAGTTAAGGATGAATGCATTTTACTAAAGTCCCATTCCCTAGCTTAGCAGTCAGCTGAGAGGTTTGTTTCTTGTGTTATACCTTTGGTGTTGTAGTCGGTAGTTCCTTGGCACATCGATGATGTGTCCTAGGTTTGAATCCTGGCCGGAGACAAAATATATTTCATGCCCTTTTAATGTTTCGAGTACATTTACCAGCTTGAAATTTTTTAGTTAATGTTGTATGTATGACCTTTTAAGTCGTGATGGATTGCCTATTGGTAGTGTTTAACAAACTTTATTATGCATTCCTTTATTTTATTGTTTAATGCAATGCATGTTTAGTATTTCTGTTTTGTTTGCATTACTAAACTAAATATGAAAATATTGTCTATTGCCTAATAAGACAGACATGTATGTGTGAAAAATTTATAAGGGACTCATGTTTTTCCATTTAAAGCTTAGATTAAGTCTATGTAAAGAGCAGTGTTAGGAAACTTTCTTGACGGAGTAGGCACAGATTGAAAGCTGTTTTTGTTGTGACTACCTAAGGCACGTCCATGATATAATGGTACTTTGCTTTCTACCACTTCAATCGAATAACTTGTGTATAGAATTTATCAAATGTTATTTAGTGAAGAAAACGATGCACTATCCGTAATTAACAAAGTAAAGAAATTGTCTTCGGAAATTAAGTAATTAACTGATAAAATTTTTAAACCTGTATGCCTGATTAATTGAATTGGTTAAGTAGAATATATAATTACAGAATACTTAGGTCATATGTTACCTACGTATTGAATAAAGTCATTTGCATAGACTCACTCTCTAGTTATATTACCTGATGGTAGCTGAGGGTTTAACACTGCATTTTTGTTTTCATATGAGGCTGTATCGTGATGAAGCATTCATTGGGGTCACTACTGTAACTGAAGATATCAGATAGAAAAACTTGAACTACAGTGCCAGTTTTCCCTATTCTGTTAGTTGTTTTGCAAAAAAAAATAATAATAATAATTTAAGGAGAGAACAATGTACTGGAAATATATGGGTGAAATTTTATTTTTCTTAGATTCTGTTAGTTTTTAAGCTGATAACTGTTGGTACAAAGAGTTACAAAACGAGGAATTATTTCTTAACACTGAGGTAAATGCCATGACCTTAGGTCAGGAGTTCATAAAAAATATTAGTGTCATCAAGCAGATTATATTTTCTGCTGTATTTTGAATTTTACTCCTCTGAAGTTATTAAATATCTTGCAGAACTTAAACTACATATTCGGTGCCTAGTACTATACTGGGCTAAGTGCCCAAACTTCAAAATGCCAGAAAATGCATTTAAATTTTTACAAATTATAAAACTTTGAAATCTTGGTAGCCTTTCATGTTACTTTCCTGTTACACTTAAGAAAATCAAAGCATCAAAATAACATGAACAGCTGCAGAGTTATGAAAGTTTTAAAGTTGCGAAACTTGAAATGTATTTTCTGGTAATTTGTAGTTTTGGCACTGATCAACTCTTAAATTCCCAATATCATGATTTTTTTGTGCTCTGTACTAAAGAATTCAAAATGTTAGGATATTGTTAATGAGATTCTATTTTGGCTGTAATTATTTTGAGATATTAACCGTGAGAAATAATAACATTTAGACTGTGTTACGTATGTGTCTTTACTTAATAACCTGGATTGCAGCATTTTTGTTTAAATAGCTTTGTATTTGATAAGCATTTTAATGCCTTGCATTGCTAAATAGCCTTGCAACTTTACGTTATCATGTAGTGTGTATAGTTTTATTTTTCATTGTTATGAATTTTTTCTTGGTTATATTATGCTTCAAGTTAGGTCCCAGTTCATTGGTTTTAACAATGCATGCATGCATACTGTTGCACAGAACTATCAATGCACGTTGCAGGAACGAGCTCAACTACTGCTTAGTCGCTACAGCCAGCGCTGGGCCAAGGAGTACCTCCGCAAGAGACTGGATTGGGCGTTCGATGCCTCGGCCCGTGTAGAGGGCCTCTCCCCTCCTGTCTCGCCCCGTCACCTGGCCACGGCACGATGTCCCTGTCAATATGCGGAGGAACATCTGTCTGCCAAGCTCCCTCGCGATCAGCGAGCTAATCGAGCACATTGTGCTTGCATTGTTCGGTTCTGCCAAGATGCTGAGTTGTAAAGAGTACATGCAATGAGCTTTTATTGTCTCAGTTTGCTATGTCTTGTAACAGAGTTTCAGTAAGATTTGAGAAGGTTACCTTATGCAGATGTTATCACAACAATAAATATATATATATATATATATATATATATATATATATATATATATATATATATATATATATATATATATATATATATATATATATATATATATATATATATATATATATATATATATATATATATAATATATATAATATATATAATATATATATATATATATATATATATATATATATATATATTGTTTACTTTAATGTAAAACTAATAGTAGTTTTAAGATCTCAGTGCTTTTGCTAGTGCCTGTGCAGTATTTTATCATTTACATAAAATATTCCCAGTTTTTATGAGTGAATTTCACTATTGTTAATAGTTTTTCAAAGTATGTTCATAGTATTTAAAGAGTATTCTTAATCTAGAAAAGTGCTTGCATGAGATATAAAATCTACAATAGCCTCTGCTAAATAGCTTTATACTGTGTGTTTCATAGCATACACTGTTTTTTCTACAATGAAACAAGCTCTATGAGTGTAGCTTTTATTCATTGTTTTATTGTTGTGTTATTGAATTATTAGGGATTAAGGATTTTGCATGTGAATTTAACATTGCTAAATTGTATAAATTAATAGTTTCGTAGAGGACTGTTAGGGTATTTCGTGGACCAATTTACTAATTCAGTTTAGTTTGTATGAAAATGTTAGCCCAGTTAGTTATTGGATTATAGTGTTAGATATATGGGACATTAATCTATCTATATAAATAAGCCAGGCTAATGTATATAGATAACTTTACATTTGGTTCTTTATAAGACATTAATTTGAAGACCTGCGGTGATGGTGCACACATTTACATGGCGATGATTTCTTTCTATAATTTTTGATCACCGGTTATCAGGCGACTGCACATTCTTTTCGCTTAGCATTGGCTGAAAATTTAATCCTCTTGAATTCTGTGTCACAGCTGTAGGCTTCAAGACATGCGCACCCTACCTCTGAACTACTGCGGCCCCCTTTTGCATTGAGTTGTTAAACCTCTGAGGGTAGCATTAGTGACAAAAAGATACAGAACTGTCGTATAGAATTCTTAGGTCTAAAAGCAGACCTTCCTCCATCAGTGCTTACATATCAGAACTTATCTGAGGTCTTCTTCTTTCTCTGTGAAGTGCCCCTTAATGTAATATCCTTAAGCAAAGGGCTTATTCGAATAAAAATCCAACAGCTTTCATACTTAGATGTGCAAGAAAAGGAACAAGAACATATATTCTTTAAATTTAAACATCGCACTTAGAATATCTATGATCACCTTGAGATTATTAATGGAAATTAAAGATATTTAAACAGTTGCATCGTACTTAATTCACCATCACAGATCACCTTAAAATTATTAATGGAAATAAGATATTTCAACTGTTGCATCACACCTATTTCACTATCACAGATCACCCACACTCCATGAAAGCCGGCATTAGATATATTGGATGCAACTTGCATATAATTGTAGATAAGAATTGTATATAACGAGACTAGAAGAGAAAATTATAAGCTGATTTTGAGAAGGAAGATCAGTCTTATAGCATATTAGGATGGGAATTCAAGAGGGTTGATCTGGGTGATAGCGTATATGGCAGAGAATTTTAAAGGGGAGGTCTTCTTGATAACATATTTGCTTAAGAATTTAAAGGGGCAATTCCTTAACCATAACTGTATAGACTTCATATTGGAAATTGAATGCAAGTGATAATAAGAAAATGAAGTGCTTTAAGGGGCCTTGTATAGTCAGATGACCCCATAGATGGATACATAAAGGAAAAATGATGAAGAGAATGTAATAGAATTTTGTTGGTTGCCTTAGACTTTTACTCTGGCTTGATAATGAGAGACTAATGGAAAGGATTTTGGGTCAGGAATAATGGGTGTTTAAGTCAGGATTATTATAGAAATGAAAAAGACCTTAATGAGCGAAGTTTTTTAAACATGCAAGGTATTGTGTGAATTTGTTGAAAGTGCCATGTATTATAGTTGTTGTTGTTGTTCCTTAAGCTGCCAGGCTGATCAGCCCTGATTCCCTAAGGAAAATTACTTTCAAGCCTGGGCTTCTCCCCGGATCTCTCAGGGAGTGTATTAAGTGTTGGTGGCTTATATGGCTATTTGCCTGAGTAAATAAAAAACTTAGATCTTGGCACATTACGCATTGTGAGCTTATAATAAGTAACTGTGCAAAAGAGTGTTCTTGTTTCTTTTCATTCTGCTTGTGCATTTCATTTTTGGCCAATGTACTGGACTGTAGACGGTATACATATGTATGCTGTAGAAGGTACACACATACACACACAAAGTTTGATCAGAATGTATCCAACAATTTTTTCCCTTTTGAAATGTTTTTATCTTATATTGAATGCTTGTTAGTTCTTTGGCAGGTAATGAAAGAAAATTTTTATTAAAAAAAAAAAAAGTTATAAAAGTCAGAAGTGCATGAAAGTTTTTGAGAGTTCATTTTGTAATACATATGCTGGAGAGCAGATAGGTAACAAATTTTCTGTAGTGACAATTTACTAATAGGGATCTATGTATTTGCTGTGTTTATATAGTTTTTTGCTTGCTTTTGCGTGGTAGAAGTGTAATGCTTAATTTAATGGGATTGAATGAGTCAAGCTTGATATGTAGATACTCTGAAATAGCAGTGCAGCCTCTTCTAGATGTCACGTAGAAATCCGACAACATCTGGTAACTACATGTAGATTTATTCTTTTTAACAAAATGATGACATATACATATATATATATATATATATATATATATATATATATATATATATATATATATATATATATATATATATATATATATATATATATATATATATATATATATATATATATATATATATATATATATATATATATATATATATATATATATATATATATATATATATATATATATATATATATATATATATATATATATATATATATATATGCGAATAATATATATTTAATTATTTTTTACAAAATAAAACAATATTGCAAGACCGTAGAATTTCTTTCCCCATGTCGCGGCTGTGGAAAAATAATCCACGTCTAGTTTGACAGATGTCATCTGATTTCCACGTTAGCAGATGAAAGTCTACAAAACAGCATTAGTGCTCTGAAGTCTTTGTATGACTGCTATGTAGTACTATGCTGTATTAAAAAACCTGGTAGTGAATGAGCTGTTTGTACATACCACCATGGGGCTTTCTTTTGTCCTTATCATGTAATTCATTATTTCTTATTTAAAACTTCATCATCTTAACAATTTCCTTGACCAATCTCTAGAAGTGGTCACCCTATTTTTCCCAATCATTCTGTCTTTGATGATTTTCTCATGTATTCAACTCCTTATTTTAAGTTTGTGTTTATTGAATATTGTAAAATTCAGAGACGTTGACTTGTTTTAAAGTTTTACATTTCTTTTATAGTATTGATGCTGTCACTGTAGAAAACTTAAGTACATTTTATTAGAAGTATGTAGTGAATGAATCTGACAGGCTTTTCTGTTATCATAAGTTTTTCATTATTGGTAAAAGTTCTTTTCCTTAAGTTAATTATCTGAATGTCTTTTTCTTGTTGTTGTAACTGGTCTTACATTAGAATGTCATCTGGATTGTATTTTATAACCACAAGCATCTTAGCAGAACCTGCATTTCTCAAAAAAATATAAAATAACTTCAAAATCCCTAGGATTGCGTATCATATAATTTCCAGCTAACTTCAAAAAAGTACCAGCTGTGAGTGTGGGAGTTGGCTTACAGTATGTTTTCACTCAACTTTTATATGTATGCATTCCCCTAGCTGGAATCGCATCATCAAACTTACTTACAACTATCTCTGCTTTGCTAAAGTTAATTTTGGTTTATCCAATTACTTAATTGCAACTTGGACATTGTTCTCTATAAACATTTTTAACACTTCATGGTCTTGTAAATTTTCTTGCTAATGGTAAATTACATTGAGAATATTTAATATGTATATGTGTAATGCATTAATATGACACCTTTTAAGATCCAGATCTTATGACGCTTCATATCTCATGGCAAATTCGTTACATTTGTAAGATCATATAGATTCTGGAATATTAGGACTTTCAGGTTAAATCATATTTTGTTAATGATATGTCTATATACAAGAGCCATGTTACCCCTTATAAGGAGGGGAGAGTTAAGTCAAAGCAAAATACTATGACATAGCGGGAAGAAATATACAGAAGAGAGGGTTCCCAGTCCCCTCACTTTTACCCATTTAGTCAACTTGTACGACACGCAGGTGACCACGAAGGTAGTGTAGTTACCCCCTTCCTTCAGGAATGTTAGACCTGATATGTTCCTGACCCTACACTGTGTTGTGTGACTGTCAGTCATGTCGCAGCAATCATGAAGCTGTAAGATATGGAAAATGCCTTTTACTATAGCAGGATTTAATTAATGCTTGATTTGCTATCCATGTAAATTGCGTTATCTATATTCATGAATGTTTCTTTCAACGCTCTTTTAAGAATATATGCCACTGGAATTAGTTTCCTTTTAACCGAAATTGAAATCAATTATTAGAGATCTTTAAGCCATATTTCTACTATTGATTTAGTTATGAATTAAGCCATTGCATTTACTCTGAAACCCAACTTGAAAATATGCACCAATCTTGTGCAGCTATCTTGGCCCAGAGTTGACTATACTTACAGTTATATTTATTATAAGGTTTGTATAGACATGCAATATATCTTTGTTCTGTATTATTATATAATCCCATTGGGTGGAGGAGAAAGAGATTCGCAACTGTTTTGCTCGTGTTTTGTAAGAACCACTGAAATGTTAGGGGGATGATGACTAGCAAACCCCCTCTCTGAATTCTTTTCTTGCCACAGAGTAATTGGTAGAGAAGGCAAGGATTAGCAGGGTATGTTGAAGGCATTCCTGCTAACTCAAATCTTTCGGTCCTGTAGTGACAACCCAACTGAGCTCAGCCTCAAATGCCATCTCATTGGAAAATAAAATTTAGTCATTGTATTGCCTTTCTTAGTTGATTTCGTTCTCCCAGATTTATTTGGTTTTATACTGCTCCGTTCCGTTCATAAACTTGACTGCATTCAGTAACTTTTTTTACGCTAAGAATTAGCTATACAGTATTGTGTGTATTTTTCTGGTATATCCCTCTGCTCTTGCAGTGCAGCCATAATCATAGCTTAATACTTAAGGTAACTCTTCAGTATTCCCTGCCTATTCTTGCCTCATCTGATAGCTATTTAGTGTGCAGAAAGTAATTCAGGGGGAAGGTTGAAACACCAACCTTCCACTTTCCAATCCCTTTCAGTCGGTTCTGACAACACACAGAGGACACAAGTACGTAATTCTGTCTCCCCTCCCCAGGTTATTTGTTTTAAGCTGTGATTCATAGTCATCCATGATGCATGTTTTCCATAAAAGTAACTCTTATGCAGAGCAATTTATATATCTAATGCTGCAAAATTTATTATTAGGGAGTAGTAAGAAGTTTGCATGGTAGTTGTTGTTTAATTGTAATAAGGCTATTATATGAGAATAGATGTATTATTACAGAAGGTTACATAAATGTTCAGTACATATTTCATGAAGGGGCTATTCCATTTAGTTACAATAGTTAATTTACATAGTAACGATTTTAAGAAAAAAATATTTACGTTTCTAAGTCAAATAGGACAAGTAGATATAACTTAGCTTTCCTTTTCTGTATATCTATTATTCTCATGGGTTTTCATTCAGTTATAGTTTAGTGTGTTCATATACTTAGTTAAATGATACTAAAAAGTGCTAAAGAATTGTACTTTTTGTACTTATAGTATTCACTAATTTCCGTCATCAAATAATATTCACTCTTGAACTTGTCATTTCTCTGTGTATAGCTAGATAAAGAAAACCTATTTTAGCAATAGTTCTTACTTCTAGGACAGAGCCAGAATGCTCTTAGCTCGATACAGCCAAAGATGGGTAAAAGGTGCAGCCAGAGGGTCGTTAGCGCTGGGACAAAATGCCGGCGAGAGTGCCACCACGGCCGGACTACCTGCTCGTCATAGCTCGTCTAAGCAGTGCCTCTGTCAGTATGTGGAGGACCATCTTCACTATAAACCTCAAGGTTTGTGTAAACTACTTTGCAATTTCTGTATCCTTCCAGACGTGAATTAAAGGAATAATTTGGGTCTTGAATAATGTATCACATGCAGTGGTGATTTGGAGCTGCTTATTGTAAAATTATAGTAATATATATTTATTATATTCTCAAATTCTGATGGGGTCCTCTTGATGCTATCTATTATGGAACCTCATTAATTTAAGTATTTAAGTTATTCAGTTTTGAATATTTATTTGTAAGTTGTTAGTTGAACGATTAGCATAAGATAAGCTCTTATTATTATGGGAATCTATCTGTACTTTTTTTAATACCAGTTCATAATGTAATAATTCAGAACGTGCTGCTTGGAATGTTTGAAGTTTTGTAATAAGTTGAAATCTGTCATGCTACATGCTATAATGCCTTTTTATATTCTGTGTATGCTACACATTAGAGTATTTAAAGTGAGTAATACATTATACTGTTATAATTAATGAGGATCCAAGCCTTAGACTTGGCTATCACATATTTGCATCCTCACTTGTTCCGTCTATTCTCAGTGCATATTCATAAGGGCATGAGGGCTCTATGTTTGTGACTCTTATTTCATATTTGGTATCTTCAGGCTAAATTTAACGTGGACAGGGGCATCTTCTGTAATTTTAAGGCTTTTTAACTATATGTAATCCGACTTGGTTCCGTCCAAGAGAAAATGCAGATATGATTACTGTGGTAAAATAGTTTTCTTAATATGTTGCAGTTATGTACTCCTGACATTAAATTTATTAATTAATTCGTATGTTAAAAATTTTAAGTAGACATTTGTAATTTATAGTTACTTTGTACTTTTTGTTAATGCATTCTGGCATCAATTTTATAGTCTGCATAAAAGAGCTCATCTTTCCATTCAGGGAATTGCTTGAGTGTAAATCTTTAAATCTGTAAATAATATAGTTATGTGATAGTGAAGGTGGTAGTTGGTAGAACTGTGGGGGAGTCAACTTATGCCCCACAAAAACTTTGGAGATGTCAAAAATAAGCCTCGTTCTTTATTTTTATCATTTGCTTTTAAACCTGAACTCTTATTTCCTTCTGTATAGATTGAGATTATAGTTATCCTTTTCAAAATTATATCATGTGAAATATATCACTGTATGAATCGATATATACACATACTGTACATAGTTAAGTTAAACCAAATTGTTATATATTTTTTGCTACGATTTTAAGTGTTGATGTTCAATTTATTCTTATTAGAGATTTAAAAAAGCTATACAGTATTTTTCATGTGTAAACAATGCGCTTCAGGTTATACAATGTGTTTATTTATAATCTACTGGTCATTCTAGAAGTAAATTGACTTTATATATATGCCAGCAGACTCGTGCTAAATCTTGTAGTGGGTCTGTTTTACATCAAGAAAATAAGCTTAAGAAGGGAGAGATTGATATCTCTCCCCTATTGCTTTTAGATTCCTCTTCCAGTAGGCATAAATTTTGAGTTCTGGGTATATGCGTGTCAGATCATATACTTATTTGGCATTGATTCTGATAAGGAATAATTTCTCCCAAATTCCCACTTCACATATCTACAGAATGCCTTCAAATATTTTAATGTGTATTAGTATATATTTTATTTAGTACTTAAAATACTATTTTCACTCACGAGTAAGTTATTTAAGTACAGTTGTCCCATTTTATGCAATCAGTTTGTTCCATCACTTCCTACGTAAGTTAGTGTTCGGGTTTGATCAAAATCCCCATTTGGAAGTGTCAATACTTTGCATATGACCTATTTTCTCATCCTCCTAAATACTTTGAATTATGACTAGATTAGTGTAATTTTCTTGAGCTTTATTGAATACAGAATATTTCCTGTGTATATTCAAAGTCGTATTATTTAAAACATGTAAGAAGCAGGACAACTGTATTGCACTTCTCATAATCACAATACATCTGCTGGAAATATTTACACTCCTTAACTTTATGTACTCAAATTGTTATTATAAATCATTTTTATTTCAGTGTTGTCCTAATTTGTCTCACTGAATGTTACTGTAAGTCTTGTGATGTTTGTAAAACAAATGCCATTATAATTAACGCTGTCACCGCCATTATTACAGCTTGTTGTAGAGTGTGAGCACCGGTAATCAAAAGGTACTGGAATGGTTAAAACACTGTACGATCTTCATGATCATATCTTTAAGCTTTATTCAGTAATTCGATATTATGAAACTGGTGTCAGGATATTGCAGAATATTTTTCACTAATACATATGAACTTCTGGGTTCAGGAAGGTGGCTATTGCAAAATATTAAATTTGAAGTGATAGTTTTTATTTATTATGCAGTCAGGAATGTGGACAGGTCAAAATAGATTCAATATTCTGAATACTAGGCAACAAATTCTATCAATGTAAATTACTACTTTGCAGTCACTAGGATACAATAGAATATATTTTCTACAATAATTTTGTTTATTTGATACATTCATACATATCCATGACCCTATTCCCCTTTGTAAGGGGGATGGCCGAGCGAAGATACGCTTTATCGACGATCAACACATTATTTGATGCATGATACCAAAGCCTTCAGCAGCTCTTGAAGTGACCATAACTGTAATAAAAGACCTCTGTAATAGCAGAGCTTCATCATTTTCTGTCTGTTTTCTGCCCCTTTTGAGTTGTTCTACCGTTGAATTGAAAATTTATCGGCCTGAAAGATTGCCGCTCTATTTTCTTTATATTGTTTCATACTTTTGCAAGTCATTGTAGTATTAGTTGATATTATATAATTAGACTTCATGTAATTATTTCTCCTGATTAGTTGTACTGTTAAAATATAACTACTTACCTATGATCACATAAATAGGTAGATGAATATTGGTTATGAAAGAGTTGAAAGAATCAACTGTGGCATTCTATAGGTCTGGTTAAAGAGTCAATAAAATGCTATTACCTTTATATAATTTAATATTCGCTGTATTTTTATTGAAGTATGGAAAAAAGATATAAATGTAGAGGCATGTGAAGAGAAAGCCAAGACTTATAGAAGGTTGGAAAGTGAACAAGAAGTGGAATGTACTTTGATAATATCATTAAGTGAAGTCAATCCGATAAGATGGGGACAGGAAATTTGAGGACACGTGCAGCAGACTTGCCAGGTTTGTCTTTTTTTCCCATGAATGTCATTTTTAATGCAATTCTGGCCCCTTTTATGCACAAACATCTGAAAACTGATACCAACAGTATATTGGAACTTGGTTGCCAAAGTTTGAACCTAAAAAAGGACAGATTATAAAAAAGGACAGTTATGGGGGAAATGGACAAACTTGGAATCTTTAGATATTGGTTTGTTCTTGCTTACTCTTAACAGTGGGGAGTCAGTTACTTCATGTAAATACGTCCAAATTAGAGTCAAAGTTAAATGTTATTTTATTTTATATGTAATTTGTGGCCACCTTGCTAATTTTGGAAGGAAGATTTTTTTTTTTTTTTTTTTTTTTTTTTTTTTTTTTTTTTTTTTGAATAAGATATGAATATGAAGACCATGTGTAGACTTTTTATAAACTTCAGCTTAAGTGCACTGATTTGAAATTATGAATGAGAATTTGTCTTGTTTTAAGGGAAATTAGATAGTTTTGAATGCAGTATACATTATATAATTTTACTTTCTTATGAATAATAGAGCCTGTATTGATGTTTTACAGTATGACAAACACTGGTAAAGAATGAATTAGTAATATATGTATGATTTGTAATGATATTTCTTGTTATCTGCCATTTCATTTGCACAGAGAACCATATTTTATACTGTTTGTCTCTATGTAATCTGCATTTTCAAATCACTAATAGATTTGTGAAGTATTGCATATTTGCCGAGCATTAATTATATTTTCTGATAATTTTGGAGTCATGTGAAGTATTGCATGCACACATTCTGTGCTGTTACCTAACTGGAAGTCACACTTCAGTATTGTTAAGGAATTCCTGAACTATTGCATATTAACATGTCCATTACTACACTTTTGAACTAATAAATTCTCATATTCACTCTATTACTATACAGTAATTCACAAATTGAAACTGTTAATAGCCGCTGTAGTGCTTGCATTTTGGGATGTGATTAGCCTGTCCAGTGTTAATTCGATTATGTCAAGTTTCTCTGGTATATTATACTATAAATAGCTCTTTTGTTTACTATTTAACATTGCTTCTATGTACAAAATTGATATAACACTTCCTGTTATGTAGTGTATTTCTACTAAGATTACTTACTGTATTAATTTAGCGAAGTTTTGATTGTATTTTAGAACTCCAGTATTTAATGCAAGCTTTGCTCGTGTATGTTAGTTATCTGTTAATATGGTGCCACCTATCTGCCAGAGAGTTTTCAGTAGGGTAAGGTTTCTGTAAATGGCACCCCACTTCTTCCTGTAGCAACACAGTATACTACTTTAGTTCGTTCTCTGCATGTTTTTGAGTTTCTTTTTCCATTTGTTTCTTCTTTGAAATCTTTTTTCCACATAGGTGTTTTTCCACTTATACCTCTTAACATTGTACCCTACCATCTAAGAAAGATTCTGTATCATAACATTTTCTTGTTTATTAAACCTTCTTTCTCTCATATCTGTTTATTCCAAGATCTTTCTTTGTCAATCAAAACTTCTCATGTGTTTTTCTTATAATTTTAACTTTTATATGTTTTGGTCATGTTCTTAGCACTTATAAATAGAGAAGCTGCTACTCTAAGCACCTACCCTGGAATTGTGATTGTAATTCAGTAAAGAAAAAATCGTTCGGCCTTGAGGACTAGAAATGAATAATTTCATAAGTGGAAGGTTTGTTTTAAGAAAAAATGCTGGGAAGTATAACCTTTTTTGGGGGGTCTCATTTTATTATGTACAAAAAGTTTATATGCCTATCTTAGCCGGGAAACTGGTCCAGGTGCTGGGAAGAGGCATTAAATAGCTCACTTTAAATTTGTAGCTACTGCTTTTGGTATAGTGGGACCATCTTAGTATAACTGATAGAGTGCTTGACTTGGGAGTTGATGGACCCGCTTTCGAGCCCACAGAGGGTAAAGAGAAAGGGCATCCAGCCATTACTTCCCCAGATTCATCCGTCTGTATCCATACTCAAATGTGGACTAATAATGACACAAAACGAGGATTATTATTATATTAAGTGACTTGTAAGTCATTCCCGATGTGTTACCTCATTACGAAAAGGACATTTGTCCTGATGATATATTTCTGTGCATTTGTCAACTCTAATTCATAGTAAGAGCTCACTGAATTAGTCCACTCATACATTTAAGGATGGAAGTCACGATAAAATTATATTAATGATATTCATTGTTGTTTCTATCTAATACTTATTGTTCATCATGAGCTGCAAATAAGTAAATTATTATTAACCCAGAGTATTATTGATTATGTATCGGCAGGAATTTTTACATGCTATAGAAACGAACTCTGTGTGCATATAAATTGGATTCAAATATGCAATGGATAAGTAAGTAAATTGGTGGTTTTAGAATTCATATGTATGCATTTAATGTCTTTTATGTGATATATATGATTCTCTGCTTAATAATAGTTTTTCCTTCTGTTTTACAGCAGTTATTATTGGATTGGTAAATTTCTTAGTATGGCTTTGTCGTGAAATAATGAACAAGAATCAAAGGAATTTAAGGTCTGATTAGTAAATATGCATTAATTTTTTACATTGTTTGGCGCTCTCGATGTATTTGTTTGCAATGTTCGGTGTCACTATTTTGCGTTGCTACTTAAATGCTACATATTATCACCCTTTATTACTCATTCTCAAGCTGACGCAAATATGTCACAACCAAATCCTTATGCATATAGTTATAATAGTGTCTTTGCCACCCACGTAAACGCGCATATATCAGAAATGATTGTTGCAGCCTTTCCGTTCTCTAAAGTTGCTCTGCACATGTTGCTTTTACTGTTCCATTTATGCGAATATGCTCATTATATCTGGACGAATTAAAGATGGTTATTGCAAGTGTAATTACTTTCAATCTAGAATGCATATATATTTTTGGATCAGGATTTTCCACATTTAAGGACGTGAATGCGAAAAATAGGTCATTTTTCTTTGTATACAGGTATTTCGTAATTATGTGTTATACTGGCGTATAAATTCCCAATATATTCTCTTTTGTATGTTGCACTTATGTATTCCATGAGCCTCAGTTGAGTTAATTTATGACAAAAGTAAGGCTCTTCTACATCCTCTGGATTGCTCGTACCATCACAATTCTTTCTGTATTGTTTTTCCTCATCGCCCTTGTACTCTGCTCATGACCACTTTAAGTTTCAGTTCAGAGAGCACTCTCTACTTATACTTCTTGCTGATGCCTTTTTGTTATTAGTATTTAATGTCAGTACTCTTTAGCTTTTATTTTCAATGACTTTCTTTGAAGTGCATCATACTCAGAGACATGTTAATTTACTAGATGGTCTTGTCCTGAGGTAGTCACTGTGTACTGATGTAGAGCTTCCTTTGAAGGCTTGTATGAAGCTGTAAAGAGGTATTTTGGGAGATTAAAGAGAGATATACAACAGAGTAAATACAGATTAGGTAACCATGTACATTACAGTGCATTTCAACTGTGACTTTTTTCAACATAAGTGGCTGAAAGTTAAGGAATAGGTAGATGGTAATAGTGACTCTTAATCTGAAATATATTAGTCTTTCAAGTCAGAATACAAGAGTATTGTGCTTAAATTTGCATATAACTACTTTGTAACACTGTGTTTGGATGGTACAAAAAGAGTGTTTGAGTCCTTACCAACACTTAGCTAATAGTGAAACGAAATCCTTTAAAGTATGGCTATAAAAGGACTTAAAAATTACATGAATTTTTCTAATAATAATAATAATAATAATAAACTTTATTTCCATTTTACAATGGGTATTCGTCAGCCAGGCAAGCCCCAACCCCCCACTGTGATGTCCACCCACAGCAGTTCCTGCCAGTAAACAGCTTAAACTCTCGGTCTTGGACGGGGACCGATCTTTCGACCTCGTGAATGCGAAGCCAGCGCGTTACCACTGTACTAGCCAGCAAAGTAAGAAGTTTTTCATTTGAATTTTTAACCAGAACATTTTCAAGTAGCCTGAGGATGTGTTTACATTGAATTTCGTGAAGAACTGTTTGAAGATTTCAAAAAATGCAGTAGCAGATATAAATGAATAATGTATGCTAAGTCTCTTGCTAAATATTGTGCTTGTTAGTCCAGCAGCAGTTTGATTTCCAAAAGGGGACTTGTTGTTAAGAAGTGGAATGTCTATTAAAGTCTTATTCATAAAATTCATTAATCGGATAAACTCATTATTATGTGTACATTAAAACAAATGTTACTACTGGCCAGGGTTCAATCCTAGAACACTGTTACAGGGCATGATGGAGTTAGAGAAGCTTGACTCAGTAATTATGATTCCTAGGTTTGAACCCCAGCCAGGGGTAAAATATGTTAAATAGTGTTCGTATATTATACTTTCTCTGTTTCTGTTGCTACTTTCGGTTATTATTATGATTTCTCTATCTACCAATTATTAATTGTATAAATAAAAAACATGTTAGGAGTGAAATTGTGCTGGATATGTTGAGGCCATGTTGGTTCCCTTCATTACCCAGAATATGATTGTTCTGGTAGTTTTAATGGGATATGGTGTATTCTTGAAAAAAAAAAAAAATCCATACAGTACTGGTACTCCTAATACTTTACCTTAACATATTTCGTTCTTTTATATATATATATATATATATATATATATATATATATATATATAATATATATATATATATATATATATATATATATATATATATATATATATATATATATATATATATATATTATATATATATATATATATATATATATATATATATATATATATATATATATATATATATATATATATTTTGGACATTAATAGCATTGTAGAGGACAGTTCGATGTAGTCTACCTTCTGATAGTAAATTTTCTATGCCTACATCAACACCGAATATTCGCAGATATTCGTTACCTTATTATCTCTTCACATCTGACAAGTCACAATGCGCCCTGTCTGTGTTATTCTTTACTTTTATGTTTTCTTCATGCCCAGTCCCAATGAGGGTAGATTTATTTTTTTTTTTTTCCGTCCTGTTGTCAATCATAAAAAAAATATATATATATATACCCGGTATATATATATATATATATATATATATATATATATATATATATATATATATATATATATATATATATATATATATATATATATATATATATATATATATATATATATATATATATAATCAAGATGGCATGCATACACTGTCATTCAGAAATATTGGTGATAAATAACAATAATAATTATATCTATGTAGTAATACATATAATATATATTTTTTAGACTACAATTAGCTATAGAGATTTTATTATTACTATTATTATTATTGTTATTATTATTATGTAATGGAAGACTAGATTTTTTGCTATGAAATTGGAAATATAGGAAACGTAGCTAGCTTTCTTATTATATTGGTTTAAGTGTAGAACCCAAATCTCTGTTGTCAAGATAAAACTTATACTAAAATAGCATTGTTTATCTAAATTTAGGTTCAGTAAAACTCTTTCTGTCTCATACTTTTTTTGATTTTTTTGTCAGCATCAATGCCACTTAAAGATGTCTTATTAATTCAGTAATCTTTGTCGCCTTAATTAATAAACTTGGCCCAACTATATTCTGCTGGTAGTTACAGTTCATAGTAGAGTTCTATATTTGGCTATAAATTCTATGAATTATTTACATATTCACTTCGCTCAGAAACTTAACTCAATCCTAGCATGCAATTTCCCAAAATTTTCGATATTCAGTGCTTATAGCATTGCTTATATCCTTTGGTGTACTTTAGTGATTGTTTGTATAATAAAAACAGTTTTGCAGTTCTTTCACAGCGTGCGAAATAAGTGGGCTCAGCTAATAAATACATATTAAATTCGGAGTAGTTTGTTAGTACTGTAAGAGTTAGTCATATAATTGTTGTAGAGATTGGGTTACTTCTCATTAACAGATAAAAAAAGTTAATATTTCCAGACTTTCTTCTGCTCTGAGTTAATTGGGACTCGTGCATTTTTTAAAGTATTAAAAATATGGCCCATAATGCTCGTCACAAGACCTGCATCTTTTCAAGAGATGTCTCATATAGAATGGGTCCATTACAGTATTTGCTGTTGGAATCCTTAGATTCTGCACTCCCAGACCGGTTGTTTTTCTGCCAGCTCAGTGTTACTTTGTACCCACTAACTCATAGTAGGAGCATATCTTGGAATGCAACCCTGCATGTACTTCAGTATGAAAAAAAAAAAAATAAAAAATAAAATAAAAACACATCCACAAGCTGCACAGGTACTTATATATACGATATGTAATATGTAAAATCACCTATTTTCCCTAATATTGAAGAGCATTGCATTGTATTAGAGAAGTATCTTGACCATTATTTTAGGTTGCTTCGCTCTGTGCGATATCTGGCAGCGAGGAAGCAGTACACCTCACCAAATTGGCTCAAATTTGTACTGAGAATTAAACCCTCAGCTTATGCTCTATTGTGGCATTATCATCTTATCCGCTTGCCTCAAGCTGACTCTGCTAAGTACTGCGCTTATGTCGTATTTACGCTTTGGCCTGAATGAAGTTGATAGTGCTGTTTAAATATGTCTCTTAAGTTTTTGTATAATATACATTACAAGTGGAGCTGCTTTGAGCTCTTATCCCATGCTTTCTTAAGTTTTCGTATAATATACTTTACAAGTGGAGCTGCTTTGAGCTCTCATCCCATGCTTTTTTGTTTTGTATTTATGTCTTTGTAGATTTTCTGTCACTTAAAAAATTTTATTTGATATATGTGGAATATATAAATAGGTCCAGTATTGTGTTGTTAGCAAACTATATACTTCCTTTTACACTCAGGACTTTGGAAGAAGATAAGGCATGAAATTAAAAGTCTTAAAACAAATCTTTTTAATCGTGCTGTGGTGTATCTATCATATCTAATACTTATAATATTTCTCTGGTAGTTATTTGTGCTGGTCTTCTTAATAAAACTCCACGTGATTTCTAATCCATACAATGATACTGTATACATATAGTAACATTCAAAGTAAGAAGTATTTTTTTGAGTTACATATAAAATAATGATATATTTCAATGCATATACTGATTTAAAAGAAGAAAACTTACTATATATATTATGCATTCTTACAAATATCAGTATTGTATGATGATCACAGTATTTATATGCAGTAGTTAATTGTCCATTTTGTTTTGTTTTTTATTTATAAAATATCACTTTGCCACTAGATGAAATTTTAATGCCTTTGTCTCAGTACAGTATTAAGAAATCTTATGTAACTTTCTCTGAAAAAAAAGTTTTTTTTTTTTGGATTCTTTACTTTGATTTCTTTATGAATAGCATTGTTTCTCCACATTAATTATTTCTGTTGGCCATATATTCTCCTAAGTCCACTTAGAAGTGCCTCTGTGTTGAATTTTAAGTAGACGAGTAATGTCATATAATCTTAGATTATGATCATTACCCAAAGTAATGTTCTCAACCATGTTGGTAGAAATGGTGAAAATGTACCACAATTTTGTTTTCTAGCCTCTAAAAATAATTTTTTTTTTTCCTTTGACTTATTTTTTTTCTTATTTTGCCCATACATTTTACAGCTGTCCCTCATCTTACACACTGTTGGTTGCATAACTTCCTTTGTAAGTAAAAATTCACATAGTCAAAACCCCTAAGTTAATGTGTGTATGCTTAGCATATGATTTAGTTCCATCATCCTGTATATTTTGATTTATGCTTAGATTACCGTAGTGGACTTTTTAAAGTTTGCCGAATGCATTTTAAATTTATGTAAAAAGCTTACTGTAGTTATAAGGTATTTCTGGTGAGGAAATTTTTATGAGATTTATTTTTTATTATATTCCAACTGTGTATACTCAAAACTGTACTAAGATGAAGGACAACTATAATTTGTTACTCCTATTGCACTTGGGTTGCAGGAAATAGTATAAAGGATCAGTAATTCCTCTCTTACTGTATATTTTTGCACGCTATAAAATCGCAACGTGAAGAGGTGGGAATGGACAGGATAGGATAAAACCTCTGTTGGAAAAAAGATAAAGTTGAATATGTTCATCTTGTTTTATCTCTTCCTCTCATCTTCTTTAGGTACTGTTTTACTGTATATCATTGCTTGTATATGGTGTATATAGGATGGAATCTCCCCATGCCTCACAAGCCACACAGCCTCTGATGCGTTTTTTTTTCTTTATATATATATATATATATATATATATATATATATATATATATATATATATATATATATATATATATATATATATATATATATATATATATATATATATATATATATAGTATATATATATATATATATATATATATATATATATATATATATATATATATATATATATATATATATATATATATATATATATATATATATATATATATATATATATATATATATATATATATATATATATATATGTATATATATATATATATATATATATATATATATATATATATATATATATATATATATATATATATATATATATATATATATATATATATATATATATATATATATATATATATATATACCACATAACAGGATTGACTTAGCTCGAGTTTAGGATCCTCAGACCTAAGCCATATGTTTAGCATGCAGCTTTGAGTTCCTAAGGAGTGAATTTATATATGATCATATCTGATGGTAAAATTACTCACACCTTGTCAAAGTCAAGAATAGACTAAAATAGCTCATTTTAAAGCTCTTTAAATCTTTTTTATATATCATTTGAAATACACTTTTTCTCTTTCAGTTGCTTGTTTGTACCTATTGTATATGCAGTACTTTTTGTATTTAGCATGGTTTGCATGATATGATAAGTACTTGGTGTTGCATGTAAGAGTTTACTATATGCTTGGTAATTCTTTCTTTGGAGAATTTTATTACTTCATATTTTGGAAATCTTGTTGCATTTGAAATCTGTTAATTGTTTTTTTATTTTGCTAGATAATTGCATGTCGATTATGAGATCATTTTACATATTGTAGAGAAAATGACATGTTAATGATTTCATCCTATCAAATCTCCATTGCAGTATATTGTCATGCTATACTTATAATACTGAAAATGGTAACTTTATGTATATACTAGAGAGATACATTGAAATTTTTAACATAATTACTAG
>JAXCGZ010004337.1:0-56271 GCA_037179515.1 Halocaridina rubra
CTTGGGATATATACTACCTGATTATGGATTAAACCTTTTTATTATGAGTCATTTTTTTTTAATTTATATTTAAATGTATTAAAGTCCCTATGTAAAATATTTCTTCTATTCTATGACACTAAATCATAATAAAATCTCTTTTTCTTCTATATCAACAGCCAACTTTTTAAGTTAAAGTTACTAGACTGTTAGTAGTTAACAGACTCTTTAAATGTTTTATACTATTATATATATACAAATATCAAAATTGGGAAATCATAGTTTGAAATCATTTTAAAGATAAAACGCATATTTTCCAAGGACTGTTTTTACCCTATTAATTTTACTATCATATTAACACAATGCAAGAAATAAATTTCTGTATACAGTATAAATATCTAATAAAAAATAGATCTGATTTGGACACTTGTATATATCTTTAATTTACATAAACTGTGACTTCTTTTTGCGCATTTTTCTGGAAGGTTTAGGTGGCTCCTCAGTTGACGGCCGTTTCCTCGCGGACCGCCTGGGTTTTCTGGCAGTATCAAAGTCTAAGTCTTCCTGTAACTGCAGAAAGATTCCATTATTAGATCACTGAAAGCTTGGTAACTATGCAAAACGAATTTTAAAATGCAGCAAGATAGCATCCATAATTCACTGCAAATTCAAAAGAACTTCATTCGTGGCTATAATTTTATAAACAAACAGCACACACGCATGTAATTCCCTGTCTCATGGTTAGTGGCATTTTTTACTCACTAATGCTTATTGTATTAACCTTTAAAACTATGAATTATTTCAGCATTATTACTTCCTCACTTGTTGAATTCCAATTATTGACTGTTGTACTTAAAAAACCACCTTCTTACATCCATCGAAGAAGTTTTCTTGCGAAGCTTAAAACTGTTACCTTTAGTTCTTGACACCCATATCAAAATATCACATCCACTTTCTCAAAACCATAAATTAATTAGAAAATTATTACTAATCTGTATCCTCCTCTTCCTGCTAGCTTCGAGTGATTGTGTCTACCTTCGCCTTTTCTCATAACTTAAATTACGTATCTCTGTAATTAGCATCGTATCATGTCCCTGAACTTTCAATAATTTATTTATATGCTTTTCCAAGTGCAGACTCCAGATGCACGTTGCGTATTCCAGCTTTGGTCTCACATAAGTCACGTAAATATTTCTGAACATTTCATCGTCCATATATGCATGAAGACAACAGCCTTCATAGCCTTTAGGCATATGGACCCGGAAATATTCAGAAATAATTACGTTACTTATGTGCGGCCAAAGCTTGTATATTCACTGCCCTTCTGGAATGTGCACTTGACAGCTATACAGTATAAATAAATTTTAAGATAGTTCAGACATGCTTCAAAGCTGGTGACAAATATATGTAATCTCAAGTTATGAGGAAAGGCTGAAGGAATTAAAATTACTATCACTCAAAGCGATGGGGAAGATGGGGCAATATAGTACTGGTTTTTAATATTCATTAACGGTTTTGACAGAGTGGAAAGAAAGCAAAATTTTTATTTGAGTGACTCTAGAACTAGAGATCATAGTTTGAAGCTTCCCCCCCCAAAAAAAAAAAAAAAATTCTTTGCAGGATGTAAGGACTTTTTTAGTGAAAGAATAGTTGATAATTATTATTTCCCGAGTGTGAAAACAATCATTGCTATATGCATCCTCAATTTTCATATGCACACACAGAAAGCCCTTTGCTCGTTACCCCGTATTAGCTTTACTCTTATTATATCTCTCCTTAAAACTAAGAATGCAATTAGCATTTACTGTTTCCTTACTTACTAAATTCCAGTTATCAACTATTATTCTAAAAAAGTACTTTCTTACTTCCTGCATAGAAATTTTCTTGGAAGCTTCAAGCTATGATCTCTAATTTTAGAGTATGCCATAGCACAAATATCACTCCCGATTCACTCAGTTAAGACCATGTAGGAATTAAACACCATTACCATATCTCCCCTCTTACTTATATCCTAACTTCCTAAAGGCTAACTTAATAAACATTTTTTTGAAGAAAATGTAACTGATAAGGAGTGGAGGCGAGCAGAAACTGCTAAATTAGTGCATACAAGATCTCACAAAACTCATCTGTTAAGTTTCATGAAAGATCATATTAAGAAAGTGAAATGTGTTCAGAGACATGCTTTGAAGCATGTGACAAAGATAAGTGATCTTGGTTATGATAAAAGACAGCAGCAGATTAACTTACTATTGCCTAAAGTTAGAAGGAAGAGCATGGAATTTGATGCCGGAGTTTAAAATTCCTTCATAGTTTGTACAAAGTGGATAAGGAGCAATATATTGATAGGGATGACTATGGAACTAGAGGTCATATTTTGAAACTTCATTAAAAATCTTCTTTGCAGGATGTAAGGAATTACATTTTAGTGTAAGAATAGCTGATCACTGGAATTCACTAACAGGGGAAACAGCAAATGATAATGCATACAAAGCTTTAAGGATAGATACAAGTCTGTTAGCGAGTAAAAAATTCATCCGATCAGGAGACTTCTTTCCCGTGAGCACAATTAATTAAACACATACACATGGGAATGTGACTATGAATGCATTTAGCATTTAGGATCCTCACTTAGCGAATGCTAATCAAACTATTCTTACGATAAAAATGTACTTCTTTACATTCTGTAAAGAAGTTTCCTTGTGAGGCTTCGAATTATGACCTCTTGCTCTTGAGCAGCCTATACCAATATACCGCTCCCTATCCATATTGTCAAAACCGTAAAGGAACTGAAAAACCTTGACATAGTTATTCTACATGATTTTAAATGCAAATACAATTGACTATGAAAATTTTATATTGTGAATAATTCTGGAATATGATGTATACTATATTAGAAATTTATAGAATATATAAATTAGCTATCTTGATAGTTATTTTCAACAATTCACCTAACGTATTATACTGACAATATTATGCTATAAAACTATTCATACATTAATATAAATGAGTAACTGACCTGAAGAAAGTCAAAGGATAGGTAATAAAGTGGCATCCTCCACTAGTGTGAAAATTCTAAACCATACATGTAAAACATTAACAACCATGACTACTACATTTGTTTTGTTAGTCAGAAATACATTTTCAGAATAACAATCTCTACAATAGATGTAAAAGCAGTAATTATTATTTTGACTATTATTAGAAAGAGACAATAGTTACATTACAACCACATGACAAGCTTGTTCAAAAGAAGTAAAATACGAACCCTTTTAAGTATTGCTGTTTTATGTCACTATTAATTCCTATTAAAATGGGGAGACATACAGGCTGGAGTAGGAACTTAAGGTTGGATGCCCTTAATAACACCTACTGGTAGGATAAAACGTGGATACGCTACTTCCCTAGTCGATCACCTACCATTATAATAACCAATCCCTCTCCCACTTAGAAAGACCAAAACTACAGACCAGTGGAAATTAAATGATAATGTACCTATCTCTTCTATCCACCACTTAAAAAATATAACTGCAAATCCAAGATAACTTACCATATCTTCATATAACTGTGAAGGCTGATAATCAGGATCTAACTGGGTTGAAGGCTCAACAACTTGAGTTTCAGGCCCTAAAGAGCTCAAATCAGGTGGCTTTGTCTGGGAGACTGCAGGAGTTCGGTTACGGGTGACCCTGCGACCAATGGAAGGACTTGGGGACATCTCTGAATCAATCTCATCTATAGGGCAACTTTCTGGTTGATGACCCGGTATAATTTCATCCTCCTCCTCATCTTCCCAGTCACAAGGTTTGCTGATAGTTTCCTTCCCCAGTGGGTAAGATTCAGGTTGATTAGTAGGAATGTCATTGGAGTCACTGTCTTCATGCCCTGTAAGTCATGTATAGATACCATTATATGAATCAACGTTTGAATGATTTTACTGTACAGTCTCCACTGACCAAGCATTTAGCATTGTAAGTGAGATGACATACATATGCAAAGATAGCAATCCCCTTGTAAGGGAATTGGCAGAGTCACTGCACACATTCACCAGAACCAAACATATCTCAATCACTCCTTCGGGACAGAGGGTTGACACAATTTCTCCAAAAACCCTGCTTAGGTCATCCACAGGGTAAATGAGAGTAGGTCACCATATCCAACAATGACCTTATGAAATGTAAGGACCATTTTATGGTAATTAATGGTGACTCACAATACAATGTGGTAATTTGTTATGCTATTAACTTCTGAATTGGTTGAAATAGTGGCTGCTATACGTTAATTCTGCATATTAAAGCAAAATATTTGCAAAATACAACAACCACAAGTAAATACTGGTTTAAAGGAACACAATATAGAATATAGTAGTGCAAATATTAATGAAGTTAAAATGCATTAACAAAGGAGAGCCATTTTATAGTTTTTAATATGCAGTAACAAAAAGGAATTTTTTTAATGCCATGGTATGAAGATATAACTAACCAGTTAGCAGCAAAGCAGATTGCGGAGAATCCATAAAATCTTGATCTTTTAGAAGACTTTCACTAGCATTGCTGCAATCAGACCCAACGTCGCTTCCACCAAACATATCTGGGCTTTGATTCACTTCCTGGCTACCAATGTTGCTGCTGATTGTGCCATTTTTACCAATGTGATTTTGAGCTTCGAGGGAGAAAGTTGGTAAAGGTTCTCTTTCAGCCTCTTCCAGGGCATGAGAAGTACCTCCTACTTTTGAGTAAGATGAAGAGGCAAGAGTCTCATTAGACTCTTCAAGTAAAAGTTTATCTTTGTTTACAGGCAATAAGGCGGCTTCACTCTGCTCTGGCACATCATCAGCATAGTTGAAAGTTTCATCTCTATATGAGGTCCTTGGTAAATTATCACCCGAGACACAAGACTTAACAGGTGACTGAAAAGTCTTCTGAGGTGAATTCTTAAAAAAGTTTAAAATGGAATTTTGGTTTTGACCATTAGAGTTTGTCAGTTTTTCTTTTGCACTGTCACTGTCACTGCTTTCATATTCACTACTGGATATATAATGATTCTTATCTTTTTTACCACTATTCTTTTTATTAGGGTCTTCCTTAGCACTAATGTTAGGTGATGTTATTGACTTTTCTGTCAACTGGTCCTCCTTATTATCTTCCATATTTTTTTTTTTCAATTTGGCTTCTGCCTGTCTTCTCCTGACATCAGCAATTAGAGAAGAAAAGAGGCTACTGTTTTGCTTCACTAGAGGAGAAAAAAAATATAGTATTAGTTAATGAGCAATATTCAGTGTATAGTATGTATAATAACTGTAAATAAAGGTAGGACTTTATCTACAAAAACAATCTCTTTAGGGAAATGCACATTTTCTCAAAGGAAGGCAAGATCATTATCACACAATTACTGCACATACACTGACAGAATAGGAATAGTTGACAATTCATATACTGTACAGTATAATTTGAAAGGACCGGATGAAACAGAATCCAAAAGTCTCAGAGTGGCAGTGTCTTCAGTGTATGTCCATCTTCCGGAGCTGCCACAACCAACCCCAGTCCTATGAGAATATGGGAGAGGCTTTGGTCATCCGGATAATAACCTCTTTCAACTCAACATACAATAAAACTGTTTTTTTTGTAAACCAATAAGATTTTCCAGCTGTCATTTCTCGAAGATTCCTTCTGGATGATGACTCAACAGCAACCTATGAAAATTATTATGGAAGACTGCAACGCACAATACCACATACATCACAAACTGTCCATAGAGTCCCTGAGAGTTCTGGGGGAGAGCCCAGGATCAGCGGCGATCTCCTAGCAACTCAGGGCTGTTTGGCCAGGCAGCTTAGGGAACAACATCAGTATGCAGAGAACATGGAATGAGGATGTATTCAATACTGCAGGAAACACATCTGGACAGGGGAAAAAAAAAAGAATTTTGCCATGGCCAATCCCAAGAGAAAGATTGCTAAAAGTACAGATATCATAACTACAGATAGAGGAGATGGGGCAAAAACAGTTTCATGGCTATATCCAAGAGAAAGACTCCAAAAGGAATAGATTTTGCTATGGTACTCCCATAGGAAAGACCGCTCATGGAATAGAATTTGTTAAGGTCAACCCTATGAGCGAAATTCCTAAATGATTACATTATGCTATGGACAATCCCATAAGAAGACCTCTAAAGGAATAGATTTTGCTATGGTCATCCCAATGAATTAAGACGTCCAAAGGAATCGACTTTGCGAGGGCCATTCTCATGAGAAAGACCCCTAAAGGAACAAACTTTGCCATGGCCAATCCCATAAGAAAGACCCTTAAAGAAATAGATTTTTCCATGGCACATCCCACGAAAAGCACCTCTGAAGGAAAAGAAATAGTAACAATATATTATTAAGGCTGCTGTGTCAAAGCAAAAACAAATATCAATATGGATAAGATACAGCAACAATTTTAATTATATATATACTGTACTTGGTCAAAGATGATACTTACTGTAGCGAACTTGTTCTTTTTCAATAATCTCGGGTGCAGTTTTACGGTCATAGTTAAATATCTGTAAAAACAATTCTAAAATTAACGTATGAATGATTACTGTAGTGTATTGTGCATCCTAGGTTTTAAAATTAAAGTAATTCTTCAATACTTAACACAATTAGAATTTAGTTGGTGGGAGATGAAAGGGTGAGAGAAACACTTTACTGGAAGTTATCCATGCTTATGGTAAGATATTACCTAAAAGAGGTTCTCACTTACTATTATTTAGGATTGTCATGTGACAAAAGTTTCAATTGCAACTGCTTTTCTGACAGTAAGGAGTACACCAGTTTTGGCAATGGTTTCCTCTTGCATGATTCTTCAACAGATACAGTGAAATAATAATAGAACATTTCCCATTTAACATACTGCACTAATTACCGAGCAGTGTTGGGTTAACATTGAATACCATTGTTGCACTTACCAGAATGGATACCTCTTAGGGAAAAAAGTTCCATAAACAAAAATTTTTCAGAAAGAAAAACTAATTATCTGGAAGTGAATACTTGTAGGATTGTGATGAATCAATCTCTATTGGCTACTAATATTAGGGTTGGACGCCCTTCCTGATACCAACTTCCTCCAATAATCAAGGCTGGAGACTGGCACTGAATTGAATAGACATGGTTCCCAGGTAGCTGGGTTCTTTGAAATCCTTCAACCTTTTTATCCAGTAATGAAAGCAAAGAAAAGTAATACGGGAGGCCCCCATTTTACATCAGGGATCTGTTCTAGACAGCTGACTTAAACTGTATTACGATGTAAGTCGGAAAACACCAAACTTGGAATACTAAAAATAATACTCTAAAACATAGAAATATAATCTAAAATCTTAATCTAATACATAAAACTAGTTATAGTTCACTATACAGTAATGATTACCTTTATTACTGTGGTTGGTTTACATCTGGATGACTGGTATGTCAAAAAATTGATTTATTAATAATTTATGTCTCTCTAATGTAACGGTGGAACGACTTAAAACGGAAGGGTGAGAAATGTAGAAAGCTTTACAATGGAAAATCAACTACCTATTATTCATTGTCATCCATGATAGTTAGTAATCATTAATCTACTACCTATTGATTCTTAATCATCATTAATCTATTACCTACTGATTATTTGTCGTTATTAAGCTACTACTTACTGATTCTTAGTCATCATTACATTCGGGTCTCCTAATTTATTATTTTGCCTAAGCATACTAAAAGGTTTTCTAGTAACTGAACGATCACCAATTAAAAGGTCATTTTAATATGGATTATTAAAGTAGGAGTTCCATTTTGACATCTACATAGGGTATACTCACTGTTCATGATGATGAAATGATGTTATAATAAAAGTAAATAAAAAGCTAATCGAAGGGACACTTCACCCTTACTGCTAAAGAGTAATTAATCAACTCACACTCTTTTTAACCGTTCCTTTGGACTCCTCCTTTTCTTCTCTTTCAATCTGACGTAAAATTTCTGAGATGGGACGAGGGTCTATCACATCACACTCGGCATTGTATAAAATCGTATACCTGAAGAAGAGGTGAGGTTTATCATCTGAGCTTTTGTACTAAGCCCATATTATTATAAAGGCAAGACAAAATCAATAAGTTGTACCCAAAGACTTACAAAACGTTTCATTGAAACATGTTCATAATAAAAAGATACAACAACAGTTATATTGACTCAAATGGTCAGATATATATAATTGCAAGTGCAATGCCTCACTTTAAACAATTCTGAGCCACTACTCAGAATCTCACCATATTGCTTTAAGTTGACATTGTTTGCTATTTTATCTGTCACTATATATCCCCATTGTGGGCGTAAAACAGACAGATTAGAGCTGGGGAAATAAGGCTGGATGCCCTTCCTAATGCACCACGATAGGCTCATTTAGGACTCTGTCACATCCTGGGAAAAGGGGTTTCTACTAATGTACTACTGTGGTCCCTTTAGATGACATTATGTTCCTTTTTATTTTGATATGTTCTTTTGCCTTTACAGGTTAGGCTTGATCATATATCAAAAGAAGAAAACCTGCTGGCTAGTACAGTGGTAACGCGCTGGCTTCGCATTCAAGAGGTCGAAAGATCGGTCCCCATCCAAGACCGAGAGTTTAAGCTGTTTACTGGCAGGAACTGCTGTGGTTGGGCACCACAGTGGGTGGTTGGGGATTGTCCCGGCTGACGAATACCCATTGTATTGTAATGGAAATAAAGGTTTATTATTATTATTACATTTTAATCCCAACAGATTCAGTAACGTTAAAGCAAAACTTACCTTCTGTGCCTGTTCACTAGTACTTGTTTTTCACCTTGCACTGACAACCCAATTTCTTTTAGTTTCAACCTCAATTGCTTCTCTGACAGCAATGAGTACACCAGTTTTGGCAAGGGTTTCCTCTTGGGAGGTTCTTCAACAGACACACTGAAATAAGAGAATATGTCCTATTTAACAAAATGCATGTATTACTGTACTGAACAGAAAATTTTGACAAACACAAGTGAGAGTAAACACAGACTGGGGCCACTGGACTCTGATGTTTAGCATGGCCGTTTTAGCACCAGACTGCTGGTGCATCAGGCCTCTGGCTGCTGGTGGATAGGATAGATTATGGTATAGAAGTTATATTGAACTTCATGTTCCCCTATGGTTGTTCACATAGGCAGTTTTTAAAATATAAAAATCTTAGCGCCAGATCATTGGCACCAAAACGGCTGTGCCGAAGTGTACCAAATCGTGGTAAATAATTCCTCCAAATGAAGCTAGGGTGAACCCAGGAAACCTGAGTCTTTGCCTTGGAAATTTAGAACAGGCATTAACTGCAGCATATTCACTACATATGGTGTATATAAGTATATTAATGAGCAAATCTTTATGATCTGATCTGTGCAATAGCAAACTCATTATCTCTTCGTTTTTTCTTTCTTCTGTTGCAGTCTGGCATTGATAGGTAAATCTGCTTAAAAAAAAAAAAAAAAAAAAAAAGATATTAGAAGACCAACATTGGATACCAAGATGCTTTAAATCTATTAAAAATCAATGTCAACTAAGCCTATAGTTAAAAATTTAGGATAACTTAGAAATACAGTACAAATTAGAAAACCCATCACACTAAAGACCCCAGCAAAGTTATCCTTCATTATAAAATGTGTGTTCTAACCACTGCCTTAATAAGCAACCCCAATCTGAAGATACAAGACACCTTCCCCCCCAAAAAAATAACTAGATACTTACACCTCAACCTTTTCAATTTCCTCCATCCGTTTCAGACATGCATCTAGATGTACGTTGATATTTCTCTCGGGAATGCTAACGTTACACACTGGGCACGATACTTTGGGACTGTCCTGAGCGACAGCATTGCCACTCGCGCCTCCTCTGGACACATGAAAAGAATTTCATATGGATATCAATTTGGTTGCCATAATAATACAAATTATAATATCTCCACAGAAGTGTATTATAGTAGACGAAGAGGTATTGATTATATATTAAAAATGAGGACAGATATTAGGAGCAGCTTTTGTGTATATATATATATATATATATATATATATATATATATATATTATATATATATAATATATATATATATATATATATTATATATATATATATTATATATATATATATATATATATTTTTCTTTATCCATGGACTCTTCCATCCTCCAAAATATAAGATGCTTGTGCACTTATTAAACCTATTCTTGATGTGGAAAACACACAATACTTCACAAATTAATCAGTGAATTCAATGGCAAGGAAACAAGAGACAACTGGCGCTGATGGATCAGCTACAGCCTACATCTGGCTTCACAGCCGTTGATTTAAGAGTAGCTTATCCATCTTGTGTGCCACTGAGGACATGATCTGGTCCCTTATCACTGATTTTGCCACTGAGGGTAATCCTGCCAGATTCTAATGCTTCTGACAACTTTGCTCTCAGAGTACTGGGGTCACACAATCCCTATTTCACTTCTTAGCTTTGCCCTTCTCTTATGATTAGGTCAATCTATGTTCACTGATAACCCTCTGCCTTTGGGTCTACGAACTATCAGGAAATGTCAACAAAGCATCTTACTATTTGTTATATATCCATATCCCTTAACATATAAAGGGTATGTCATCACCTAACTCTTTCCACAAAAATAGGAAGTTTTCTCCTTTCAAATACCTAAATTACCTATAAACATTTTCTGTCACCCATACATACCCACCTGTCAGAGAGTATGGAGTAATATCCCGACACCGATTGGCATCCACTCTGCGTTAAAGCCGCTGATGTACTCGGTGAAGCAGATCCTAATGTATTTCTACTGCGAGATATACTTGCTGATGGGCTTTTTTGTGGTAAGGAAGGACTTCCACTTCCGGAGTAGCCAGGAGTAAGTGGTCCCTGATTCATGATTCGTTTTCTATGGGGAGTATTACTTATTCTCTGTATAGCACCCTCTCCAGTAGTTTTTGAGGGTGTTTCTCCCATGGAAGGACTCCTGAGGGAAAATAAACATCCAATCAAAAGTAGATCCATTACAATACTTGAAAAAGGTAGCAAATATCCTGATATTAATGACTTGGTACATTAATCCGTTGAGATCGTATACATACATGTAAGTAACCACATAGATAAAAAAAAAAAATTCTGGTACATTCTTCTGTAAAGATCACACATACATGTTAGAAAAAAATATTCTGGTACATTAGTCTGTAAAGATCACACACACATGTAAGTAACCACACAGGGTGAGTCCACAGAGGAGATTCACAATAGTTTCCTAAATTCATAAGTAAATTTTAAAGGCTGCATGCTAGTCACCAGAAAAGGATTTATCAAATTTGTGACCCAAGATAACATCCAGCACTCGTTTAGATATATTGAAGGCAAATTAATATATTGAGCATACCAGGACGGGAAAAGAAAGTTGCCCTCATGGGCCAAGGCACCAAGAAAAGATTTAAGAAGTGGCAGCAGCTTAAGGACAATGCAGAAATAAGGGAATGATAAATATAAAATGGGATACAAAAAGAATGGTCAAAGTGATGAAGACCTAGATATATGGCAGGATTATGCCCTCAAAGACCAACAGATCTGTTTTACGAAATGAGAAAGGTCACTTACACAGAAGCCAATAAAAAGCACATCAAATATCAGTTAGGCACTTGGCAAAATATAAGTTGTTAAGTGATATTACAGAACGCAGGTTCATATTGACAAAAGGTTACTTATAGAGAAGCTAAAACAAAATTACACCAAATAGCATTAAGTCACTTGGTATTTTATCAGAGGGAAAGTGGTATCATGCAAGGCAGGTAGGAATTCGGACACAAAGTTCATATTGCACATTTCTATTTTTCAAATGCCCACATTATGTTAATATTTATGAGAACTTAAACTGCTTTCTTAGCTGTTGCATCAGTCTTCGTAATGATGGTACATACACAATATCTACTCAAAAAATATTGCTTTAACTGGAGTCCTCATACCTGATTTTCCAGTCTTATATATCAAATAAACCGTAATAAAGCCTGTAGTGTCTTAAATGATATCACAGTGCAAACCAAATCTCTTGGTATAACAGATACAGTGCTGAACGAAATCTGATATTTTGCATTAGGAACTAAGTACTCAAAGAAAAAATTACGTTATTCCAATGTGTGTTGATGTCAATACTTTTCTTAGTACAACCCTAAGAATTCATTGCATTCAAAGTTCATGTTAATAAAGAAGAGAGCTGCGTACAATTGAAATTAATCTGCTTAAACCAAGAATACATTACAATAAGAGTTCACACTACTAAAAAACAGTACTGTGTACAATCAAAAGTAAAACTGTTTAAACTGTGAATGCATTACAGTATGAGTTCAAAGTAGTTATGAACCAAGCAGTATACAATCAACACCGTCTGAACTAAGAATACACTGAATTAAAAGTTCATACTGCTAAAGAGCACTACTGCTGGGCACATTCAAAAGTAAAGCTGTTTGAACTAAGAATACATTGTATTAAAAGTTCATACCATAAAACATAGTGCTGCGTACAATCAATAGTAAAATAGTTTAAACAAAACTATATCAATTAAAACTACAAGTCTATTAACACTTACATAAAAGATAAAATTTTATTTTTTCCAGGTAGCTGCTGAGAGAGAGGAGACGCAATGGCCACATCCTTAGCGACACCTTTTGTATTGGGTGTTTTTGTGATGGTAGAAGTCCCTTCTCTACTCTCGCCATCACTTGAAACACCATCATTCTCTTCAACAATTCCACCATCTCTTCCCGTTAAATAACCGGATATTGAGGTCCCCTTTGCTGCCATGAACTGGCGTGCAGCTTTGTCCCTTAAGACAGAAGAACATTAAGTTAAAATTTTAAAGGAATTAAAATTTTTTATTTGAAACAATACACAACCACTTTGTACATAATTTTTAAAAAATGGCAGTAACCACAAAACCATGATGTACGTTGAGTGCCATGAAACGCAGGATATCTAAAAGGCTAACAGCCAGACCTCAATAACATATCGGTATAGGCTATTACAGTTTAAGGAAATAGGGACCGCAGTAGTGCAGTAGTTAAGGCACTCGACTCGGGAAGTGACAGACCTACCAATGAGCCCACCACAGGGTGTTAGGAAGGACATCCAGTTTGAATTCCACAGTTAAAGCTGTCTGTGTCCACCCCTATTAGAATTGGGATTTATAGGGACACACACAACAGCTACATACAAAATTAATAGCTCAAGATTTAGGACCATCTGGTCTGGAATTTTTTGGATTCTCAATTTTTTGGAGAGGTAGCCTAATCTGTCATAGTGTGGAACTGTGAGGATTTACAAAAAAACATTATACGGATCAATTACTAAACACTGGAAGTTGTGTAGCTCAGTGGTAGAGTGCACAAGCTGGGAAGTAACTAACGCGGGTTCTATCCCACTGAAGGGCATCTAGCCTAAATCCTTTTTCTGCGAGCTGTCAACTATATTAATTACACCTCAGTGGGGGTGGGAGATGTCTGCCATGCCTCAGCAAAAAAATAAAATACTATCCCCCGTAACATCTAAAGGGCTACTACTGACTTCTTGAAGAACCTTTAAACTGGTTAAAACACTGACTTTATGTATGGCAGCATGACACCAGATGCCAGATATCGATTTCCTCTTCACCTCCACTTTAAAATTATTAAGATACCAAATACGGAATACTCGCCCTGGAGTGAAATCTTCCACATATATCCAAATAGCAGGTAAGGGGCTCCAATATATCTGTGTCCATACCCAATCGAATAGCAAATAATTGCAACAAACAAGCTGCTCATTATAATCACTAAAACATTAATTACCTTGAATCAGGTTTGTTACTAAACTACATCTCAAGAAACACTTGTTACCATTATAATCACTTAAACATTAATTACCTTGAATCAGGTTTGTTACTAAACTACATCTCAAGAAACACTTGTTAAAATTATAATCACTTAAACATTAATTACCTTGAATCAGGTTTGTTACTAAACTACATCTCAAGAAACACTTGTCACCATTATAATCACTTGAACATTAATTACCTTGAATCAGGTTTGTTACTAAACTACATCTCAAGAAACACTTGTTACCATTATAATCACTTAAACATTAATTACCTTGAATCAGGTTTGTTACTAAACTACATCTCAAGAAACACTTGTTACCATTATAATCACTTAAACATTAATTACCTTGAATCAGGTTTGTTACTAAACTACATCTCAAGAAACACTTGTTACCATTATAATCACTTAAACATTAATTTCCTTGAATCAGGTTTGTTACTAAACTACATCTCAAGAAACACTTGTTACCTCAAACTAGGAAAAAGCAATATTATCTCATCAAGAAGTCTGTTATTTCGAAGTTGTTGGCTTGTTGCTTCTCGGAAACATGCTGGGCACTGGGTTTTGTACCCTAAATACTGTCTAATGCACAGTGAGCAATCTGAAAAGTAATTATTACATTTAAAAAGTAATACAGAAGAGCCACTACTTACAAACAACTGAGTTACTAACATTCACAGATACAGACAAAAACCTACCCATGTAAATAATGCATGCACTACTGTGCTTTACTGTATTATTATAGTGTACTATAATTACTGTAATAAAATTCATTAATATTGTATACTTTATGTTCTATTTAGTAGCTAAGTGCCTTTAGCCTAAGTACTGTACAGTACTGCAGATGTATGTACTGCACAGTACTTTTTCTTACCTAAACGCAACTTACGGACAATTTTACTTATTAACAGATTTCTGGTATCCAACTCGCTCGGAAGTTGGGGAGTGTCTGCACATACAACTCTAACAATAACTCAGGTACTTCATTTTAAACTGTACTTTCAGTATAAAAATCTTCAAAAAGATGTATATAATTATCCCAAGTAATTTTTCAAACATCTGATCAAATATCGAGATAGTACACATAAAACAGAAATAACTAATTATATCTGTCGACATTTGCAAATAGTGTCCTACACCAGAGTTATTATATCAAATAAAAGCCAATTCTCAACTTACAATTATGGGAACAACCAGTAATCATAGACGTTGACATGAGTTCGTAACATATGCCACATCGCAGTAATTCATCCAAGCGCTGAAAAAAGAATATAAAAGACTAAGGCATTACAGTACTGTTAAATATTTCTTTAATAAAGATGTATGCCATACTGCTTCACAAAGAAAACAAAGAAACAAGTACAAAAAGCTATGCGTCATAAAAAATCAACTAAATAGGGTAAAGCAAGAGGACTCTGAATCCCCTCCTTTGTATGAGACTCAGCCACCCTCCTTCTAAGGGGGATTATGACTTCTGTGCGTAGATATAGATGATATAGCCTGAAGCTTGCCATTTCCCTCAGGTAATGAGGTTGATTATTACTGTAATCATAAAACTAAAATTATACTGTTAGCATTTTCATTATTATTTACCCAGTGAATTTCTGAGAAATTAAAGGGAAGGACATGAAGTTTTTTGAATCAGTGGTAAAACGGGTAAAAGAAAATTACATGTCACTGACATATATCAGTTTATGTAACAATGAAATAACAAATAAAAGGTAGAAAAACTAGTAGTGGAAGTATACAATTACAGTACAGTGTACATTACTTTTTTCTAAACCAGCAACTTCACACCCTCTCGATCCCAATTTTTACATAAGCATTATTTTGCTGCAAAAAAGAATTTCAGGAAAGGAAAGACAGCAAGAACCTTCTCCTGTATCCTTAAAAGTAGTCAGCCTCTGTTCCTGTATCCTTAAAAGTAGTCGGCTTCTGTTCCTTTATCCTATTCAAGCAGTCCGCCCCACTCATTATCCTTTTTCAAGAGGCCAACCCCCCTCCTTATCCTTTTTCAATTAGTCAATCCCCATTACTTTATCATTTTCAAGTAGTGAGACTCCACTCCTTTATCCTTTTCAGGTAGGGAGGCCCCACTCCTTAATCCCTTTCAAGTATAAAGTCCCCGTTCCTGTATCGTTTTCAAGATGTCATCCCCCCATCCTTATCCTTTTTCAAGACGTCAGTCCCCATTCCTTTAACCTTTTCAAGTAGTAGTCCCTCACTCCTTTTTCCTTCTCAAGGATATTTTTTCCATTAGTCTTTTACCTCAGGTGCATTCAAGTCTAAAAACTGTACTAAAGCAAATTTACTAAATTCTGAAAACACATTAACCCCTTCACTGATAAATTTTCTATAAAAACAAAATATATTGCAATTCCAGCTAATTAGGTGCGGAATAAAATTGATAAGTCATTTTTGATGTCTCACTTATGGCTGGAAAGGATAATATGAAGTAAGTGTGGTTGGGAGACGTATGATTTTGACGAAAATACTTGTCTCTGCCTTAGGAAGGCTCAGAGAAAGCCAGAAAGGTCAAAAATACTTATTCTGTGTAATATTTAATTGTGACTTTTAAGACTAGATATTGCGTCCTTGCTATACAGTATATATATATATATATAAAATAAAAAATACACACAAGCAAAAACAAGATATTTCGTCACTCTTGAGGAAGAGGTTAATAAAAGTCATTATACATTTCATACCTTCAGCTCAGGAATATTGGAAGGCCACGGAAGAGACGTTGCCACAGACATTACTTCAACAACCTGGTTACCTGTTAGATAGAAAAACAAACGGATAAAAAGTGTACAGACATTAATTTAATTGTTGGAACTGCGATAGCGCATTGGTTAGAGCATTTAACTCAAGAGCGAGACAGATCGAACTACGAACCCATCGATATGAAAATATCATACAACACCAGCAACATCCAAGTGAAATGCATATACAAATGTTAAAAATATGTAAAACCATAAACATATAATTAACAAATTACCCTTGTAACTGGGGCTGAACTAAACTAACCTAATATTTTAATAACTCTCCTTATATTACTCTAACACAGGGGGGCTTTGCTCCCAGAACCTTCTTAACTAACCTGAATATATTAAACGAGGTTTCATTTCACTCCTTTCCCAACACAAAGCCCATAATATATTTCATAAGCCTATGGATACCTAACTTATTCTAAAGCCAGTGAATGTTTACTCTCCCACCCTAAGTGAATTGATAATACAGTTCATAGTTCTCCAGTGGTTTTGTAATATGTTTTCAACATTAATAATATGATTGGATTAGTTAGGTGAAGTAGGGGATGAAAAGACTAAGCGTGTTTTACGTCGCGGACTCCCTTTTCTACCAAGGGCTACTGACGGTTGCCTTCTTGCGAAGGACTTGTTTTGGCAGATATAATCGTCACCCTGAGTGCATGCCCTTGCTAACCTCAGACCATGGCGGGGCGCGAACCCTCGACCTGATGCTTCAAAGTCGCGGACACTACCGCTTGAGCCACGTTGACTACTTGGGATGAAAAGACTATTGAATTATATTAAAATATTAGGTTTGGTTTAGCTTGGTTAGGTTTATTCACCACAATTTTGAAAAAGTTCACAACTGACATTACTGCTGACTATATATATATATATATATATATATATATATATATATATATATATATATATATATATATATATATATATATATATATATATATATTATTTATTTTTTCTTTTCATTTTTTATATTTCCCATTTCACTTAATAATATATTTTTTTCTTCTAATCTCACCTCAAGCTGATACCTGTAATTTTAAACACATAAACATTCACTAGATGAACTTAAAGGTAAACACATCATTATAATAAACTATCAAACAACAACCAAACAACTATCAATTCAAATAACTCATTTCTTAACTGGGCGTGAACTAACCTAACCGAATACAGACGCTTCCGCAACTTACGAACGAGCTAGGTTCCGGAAGTCTGTTTGTAAGTTGTTTTAAGGTAAAAGACTGTACTGTACAATAAATACATATGCAGTTCTGCATAGTACTTAGGCTAAAGACACTTAACTACTACACAGGAACATAGAGCATACAGTATTAATGAATTTAAATACAGTAATAATTACGTAAGAATACAGTACAGTACAGTAATACATACATTAATACACGCGAAGATTTTTGTTCGTATCCTGTGGACGTTCGTAACTCGGCTGTTCATAAGGAGGGGAGCTCCTAGCATACGGTACATCATGACAATATGTGAGGGTGTGATAGTAATCATATATCTAGTTCTTTGGAGGTTTTTATTGTTTGTTTTATCACTAAGCCAGAAATGACTAGTTTTTGTGATTAATACCATGTCAGGCAACCCAAACTCCCAAGCTCTCCCTTATTACTGATGTTCCGGTTTTACGTCACGGACTCCCTTTTCTACCAAGGGCTAGGACGGTTGCCTTCTAGCTGAAGAACTTGTTTTGGCAGATGTAATCGTTACCCTGAATGCATGCCCACTCTAACCTCAGACCGTGACGGGGCGCGAACCCTCGACCTGACGCCTCAGAGACGCGGACGCTATCGCTTGAGCCATGGTGACTACCTCTCCCTTATTACTGATAAAGTCGGGAAACCAATAGATCACAAAAATTATCACTCTACAGAGGGAAGGAATATCAAACCCTTGCAAATCCATCAAAACACACAATGTTTTCTTTATAACTCAGGGGATGTACTCAAGTAAGTTTTATCATTCCTCTGGCTAAAGACTAAAATTTAGATTAATGATGCTTACTATAGTACTTTATGTAGAAAAAAAAATTCACTGGTCTGAGGCTCAGCACAAATATACATGATTCTTAATACGTGCATTTAAAAAAAAAAAAAAAAATTTACTATTACACCCGTCTCCCTTTAGCAGTGAATATTTTTACTCTCAAGGTTTTTCTGATCTTCAAAACCGCCAAACTCTATTCCTATCTTAATCTAACCAAACTATGGCATGCTAATTTCACATTAAAACGAGTAATTTAAGAGGATTTCCAAGGCTTGATTTGTTCAAAACATGCTAAAAATATCTTCCAATATGTTAGTAAATATAATACCATAGTCAATAATTCAAATTACCTCGTTTGTTACCTGGCTTTGAGCCTATTTTATTACAGTATTCAAGTTTTTTTTTTCACTTAGGGTGTAAAAGTAAACATTGACCTTTACATATTAACCTAGTTCAAAACGTGTTATATAATGTATTATATTAAAACAAATTGCAAGCCAAATAAACTTCTCACATAAATGTCAGTAATTCATATAGTAAAAAATCAGATTTTATGACAGATTATCAGATTAAATGTGATTTTTAAACAGATTACCAAGTTAAATTCTATTAAGCAGATTATATGTTAATTAACACGGACAGAGAGCACATTCGTAACACCTATCAAATAACTTACTTTTTGGGTCAATTCACTTCATATTTTGCTTAAAATTTTGCAATGGTACACTATGGTACAATACAAGCTACTGTAGCTGCACTAAGATAGCTGAAGTACACTACAGCACAGTACAAGCTACTGTAGCTGTACTAACTGAAGTACACTATAGTACGACAGGTGCTACTGTCACTGTACTATGTTTGCTAATGTACTCTACGGTACCATAAAGCTACTGTGGCTGTAAAAACTTCAGTACAAAACGGTACAATAGACGATAGAACTGTAGCTACTGTAGCTGTACAAAGTTTGTTGACATTAATTCGCGCCAAATATCCTCGCCTTCAATATCCTCTACATCGAAACTTTTCGAAACCTTTCGTCTTATGTCAATTTCCTGCTTGTATGTTCATAAAACGAAAACCTCTTTTAAGTAATACGAATATTATTATTGGGAGTATAAATCTATATGATATTAATTCCTTATTTACAGATTTAATGGTCTTTTTGAAGGTGTGACCGGTTTCGAAACCTTGAAACTGGTTTCGTAATGTGGTTCATGAATCAGGTATCTCTTACTTAACTATAGTAAAATAGTCTTAAAAATATTCCATTTTAATTCAATTTTATATGTTAATTCCTGAGGTTACTTATTTATTGTTATATGTTAAAATAAGGGACAGAAAAAGGGGGAGGAAATACAGCGATGGGGGTCATCACTAAGGGGGGGGGTGAAAAATAGAGGGAGTCAGAAATGAGAGGGGCAGACCCTCCTGTTAATTTGCACCCATACCAATGAATGAAGAAAGCCGTAGTCACCGTGTCTAAAGCGGTAGCGTGCGCGACTCTGAGGGGTCAGGTCGAGGGTTCGCGCCCCGTTACGGTTGAGGTTAGCAAGGGCATGCACTCAGGGTAACGATTACATCTGCCAAAACAAGTCCTTCGTAAGAAGGCAACCGTCCTAGCCCTTGGTAGAAAAGGGAGTCCGTGACGTAAAACCGGAACAGTCGTATGTTATTTCTCGTAATTAATCATATGTATCTCTGATCAAGTTACGCAGTCAGTTTCTCTGAAGAAAAAAAAATATTAATTAAGTTCATTAATTAATTACTTCTTTTCTAATTCTTTGTGAACGGCTGCAAAATGGCAAAAGACTGACTGTATTAAATATGCTAAACTATGGGAATGGAGATTCTTGTAAAGAAGAGTAACCCCCAGAGTCCTCTAAGGTTAATCATGTTTATATGACAAGCCACCAAAAGTAACCTCACACTTACGGAGATATTTAACTCTACCTGAGGTTCTAGGGGTTACTCATCTCTACATGATCCGGGAATAAAAGGCATTGATATACATCTTTGATGTTAAATGAGATCTGAAAATATAGAATTCAGTAACTTAAGATTTTCTAAACTTCCCAATGAAAAATAGTCAACTCGTAAAATATTTCACATTGATGTGCATTTTTTAGGTTCATTGATATTTAGAACTACAGTTCACTTATTTTCTAAACCTCCAAATGAAAAATAGTCAACTCGTAAAATATATCACAGTGATGTACATCTTTGATGTAAACTGATATTTGAAACTACACAGTTCAATATCATAAGATTTATAAACCTCACAATAAAAGCCTTCTGGCTAGTACAGTGGTATCGCGCTGGCCTCGCATTCGGTAGGTCGACAGATCGGTTCCCGCTCAGGACCGAGAGTTTAAGCTGTTTACTGGGAAGGTTACTTGCTGTGGATGGGCACCACTGTGGGGGGGATCTTGGGGCTTACCTCGGTTGACGTTCTGAGGAGCATCTCAGATGGATATCGGAACTGAAACACCGGCGAACTTTAACTTTAAAACATAGTTAATTTCTGCTTTGCCTCGAGGTATAACGAAATTGAATGAATAGGATGGGATAGTATAGGAGGGGAAAAAAGGAGGGGATTAAGGATATAAGGGAATTGGAGGGGAAAGCACGAGAATTAAATACAGTAAGAGACAAACAGAGAGGGTCAAACCCTCCTGCTAAATATAAATGAATTCCTGTTTTGGAGTATGGTCTTGTTTGTTTTAGCTACTAGTAGCATTTCTAATTGCTGGTTTTACAAGTTTCAAGAAATTATATTATTTATGTGAAAAAAACTGTAATATAGGGGTTTCTTATTGCTGCATTTCACAAGTTTTAAGAAATTATATTATTTATATGGAAAAACTGTAATATATAATTGTCAACTGCCTCAAGACTATTACTTATCTCCAACTTGTACATCTTCTGTAATATGCCAAACAAAACAGGTAATATGAGAGAGCTCTCACAACACAATAAAATGTCAGTATTATAAAACATTACCGGTAAAGAAAACAACTTTATTGTAAAAACAGATTGAGTCATAAACTATTCCGTGACTAAAGCAAAGAGAAATGGAGTGCACCTGTAGATTTGTTAGTGCGAAGGTGGTCTGCAGTTTGAGACGAGTTAACTTTTTTGGAGTAGTAGAATAGAAAATGTTGCCACGTTGAAATAAGTAAATTAATATAATTAAGTTCGTTATTTGTAAGACATATAATCTACAAGAATATGCTCATTTTTCTGAAGGTTTTTAATTATTATAGGCTCTAATAGGGTTTGTGGGGGCATTTGTGGAGGACTTTCCATTTATTTTGTTGATTAAAGTCTTGTAGTAGTATGATTTTGACAAAAGTAAAGCAGTGTCTTATCTTTGGTAATGTGGTGAATCCAACCTGTGTTTGCAAAAATGACGGGAAACACCCTAATAGTCAGACATTATAGTTTTTTTTTTTTTATTCTCCGCCCACGGATGGGTGGAACGGGTCAAGAAGGACCCATAGGGCGATCGCCAGCCGGCACAGGCCCTAACCCCCGACTGTGGTGACCAGCCACAGTAGTAACCTCCCCAGTAAACAGCTTAAACTCTCTTGCCTGGACGATACGCGATCCGTTGACCTCGCCAATGCGAGGCCAGCGTGTTACCACTGTACTAGCCAGGAGGCTACACTATAGGGGTTAAACGATGCAAAAATTAGCGCCCAAAAGTCTCAGGTTTAAATACATAATTCAAATATACGAAAATTAGTAACTTTTTGTATGCAAACTACTGGATCGGCAGCCCGGTGGCAGCTTTCTATAATTTGCACTTAGCCGTGCACTGTACTCCAGTGATGTGTTAAGAGGTGGTTTTCGGCATTGTGTGGTAGTGTAAAATTTCTTCAAAACTTGATTTGAAATCGCAAGAGGAGGCCCAGTTTACACATAGAAAGGCCTGCAAATAAGTGTGATATTATTCACACTACATAGCAGTATTCCCATATACCCCAAAAAAAGTCTAATTCCTACAGAAATTTTAGGCAATAACAAAACTTAGATGAAAATATAACCTAACCTTATCTAACATAATCTCACGCGTACATAGTTCGACCTTTACTTATTAGGTGGCTCATGCGTTGCCTTCCAGGGAGGGGGGGGGACATGCACCAGTAGTGGACATATTTTTTATGTAGACTACTAGTGCATAATCTGGTGTTATGTAAAATTTGCAGCAGTGCATATAGAGGGCACGGGACTTCAAGTTTATTGTTCGCTGGTAGATATTAAGAGTCCATCCAGACTTCCACATGTCTTGCCCAGGATTCAAACTCTCTCTTTCTTCTAAAAGTTACCAAATAAGAGTAATTGTTCGTTGATTGTTTCTAAAATTTGTTATTACAAAAATAATTATTATTCTCCAACAACTGGAGAAGGAAGCTTCAGTAGGATTGGCTGTGTTGTCATGGAATTAGACCCAAGAAGAATTTGTGAAGCTATTCACAAACTTAACACCTGTAGGGTTAACCATCACAACATGAACTCAGGAACTAGAAGTAGATAGGTTTTCCACCTCAACAGTGTGACAAATGTAAAGCATGGTTTGTGCAGATGTAGTGCCCTCCCATGGAGGCTTTTCAATATACTCTGAGAGATAGAAAGTCTGAACTATGTTTGCTCTAATTGTGAAGGTAGCCCAACTAATGGAACTAAGTTTCGCCATACCAGTGGAACAAACCACCCAAGCCCCCATTCATCCTCTAACCCCCTCAAACAATTTTACTAAGCTTTTCAATTCTATGCAAATCCTAGCACAATCAGTGCAAACACTACTTGATGACATAAAGCTCATTAAGCCTTCTTGAATACAGTAAACACTATAAAACATGACAGTGAACTCCTCAGAGCTTCCAGCCAGTCTCACATCACTCACTTTCTACTTTTCTAACTCAGAAGCATTCCTGGAAATTATCAATGATGACGTGGTAGAGAACAGGGAAAGGGTTAAGTGAATCAACATTGTAGAGAGATGCCTGGGCAATGACCTATTGCACGCGTAGCCAAAATTTATTGAGGTAGTATCCCACCTACTGCCTTGCAAAACCATCACACAATACAATGTTACCCCCGAAAAGCTCAATCTTTTCAAAACCAAGATATATAATACCTCTGCCAAAAGAGACTTGCTTAATGATGCAAAGAACCTGCATCAGTTACCTCCATCACACATATTCATCAAAATCATTTCATCTACAAACAAGGGCAACAGATCCACGAGAGGGTCCAATGCTTCTGTCTCTCATACCTCAACAAACCGCTCTTTTACCCCCTCAACAGCAGCAGGTTCTGCCATTCCTCCACAGGTCTCTCAGCAACTCCTCCCCCTCTCATGGTTAAATCATTCTAAACTCCTCGATCTCTAGAAGTTTTCACTAAAAATAGCCAATAACCACTGTAATAAAGTATACTACGTGCACAATACCTATTTAAAGAACAACAAAAATATTCTAGATCATTGAAACATGCATACAACCCAATATTGCGAGCTCTGTCATAAACATTCCAGGTTATATGATTCTTCGTATTTGAAGGGGATCCTTTTATTGCCAAGGAGCTAAGAGAAGTGATTGGGGTGAAGTGCCTTTTGATGAATGTGTGCTTATACATGGCTATCCATCTTAAAAAGGAAAGTGCAGCCATGTATATGAACACCTTTCAGAATGAGAGTTGCGTTCTTGCAAGAGTTATGGACTTGTTTATATCATCTAATCTTGGGGTTTTAATATCCTCCAACATTAGTGACATTATTGTCGAATATCTAAATTAGTCTTATTATTATAATGGGTAATAAAAAACAAGCCCTTTCCATATATATATTTTTTTTTATAAAATAATGTATAAAAAGCTATGAAGTTTCCTTTAGGTATATGACTAGACCAAAATTTCAATTTGATATAGTAACCAATACAAGAGAAATAGGAGTAATTTTAAGGATACATAATTTCACTTCTTGCAAATGGTAATGTTTTATACATCCTATATCAAATGTGTGCAAAAATTCATGATATTGTTTCAACAATATAGAAAAATGGTTTTCCTTCTTATTTGAAGATGATAATATTGGTCATGAAGAAAGTTGTTTAGTCAACTTCTTCAATGGTTGGTCCTCCACCAGAACCACCACCCTGAGGTCCACCCTGTGGTCCACCAGGCATTCCACCAGGCATACCACCTGGAGGTGGCCCACCAGCAGCAGCATACATTTTGGTAATAATAGGATTGCAAACTTGCTCCAATTCCTTTTGGCGGTGCTCATACTCCTCTTTCTCAGCCAACTGATTGGAATCGAGCCATTGAATAGTATCGTTACACTTTGATAGGATAGCACTGCGATCACTCTCAGAAATCTTGTCCTTGAATTTGTCATCTTCAACAGTAGATTTCATGTTGAAGCAGTAAGATTCAAGGGCATTCTTCGCAGTGATACGATCACGTTGTTGCTCATCTTCTTCTCTATATTTTTCAGCCTCGTGAACCATGCGTTCAATTTCTTCTTTACTGAGACGACCTTTGTCATTAGTGATAGTTATTTTGTTCTCTTTCCCGGTTGATTTATCAACCGCGGACACATTTAGGATACCATTAGCATCAATGTCAAATGTAACTTCAATTTGGGGTACACCACGAGGAGCAGGAGGTATACCAGTCAGTTCAAATTTACCAAGAAGGTTATTGTCTCTTGTCATAGCACGTTCACCTTCATAAACCTGGATGAGCACACCTGGTTGGTTATCTGAGTATGTAGTGAATGTTTGTGTCTGTTTTGTAGGGATGGTTGTATTGCGTTTGATGAGAGCAGTCATAACGCCACCAGCTGTCTCAATACCCAGAGACAGAGGTGTGACATCAAGCAGAAGCAAATCTTGAACAGTTTCTGATTTGTCACCACAAAGGATGGCAGCCTGCACAGCAGCACCATAGGCAACAGCCTCATCAGGATTGATTGATTTATTTAAATCCTTACCATTAAAAAAGTCCTGGAGAAGCTTCTGGATTTTTGGGATTCTAGTAGAACCACCCACAAGTACTATATCATGAATCTGAGCTTTGTCTATCTTAGCATCTCTTAAAGCCTTCTCAACTGGCTCAAGAGTTCCTCTAAACAAATCAGAGCACAATTCTTCAAAACGTGCACGAGTTACAGAAGTATAGAAGTCAATACCTTCAAAAAGAGAGTCAATTTCAATACTAGCTTGCGTTGAGGATGAAAGAGTGCGCTTTGCACGTTCACAAGCGGTTCTCAGTCTCCTCACAGCACGCTTGTTTGTTGAAAGATCTTTCTTGTACTTCCTCTTGAATTCCTGAACAAAAAAGTTTACCATTCTATTATCAAAGTCTTCACCACCAAGATGAGTGTCTCCAGCAGTGGATTTAACCTCAAAGATCCCATCTTCAATTGTTAAAATGGAGACATCAAAAGTGCCACCTCCTAGATCGAATATTAGGACATTGCGCTCTCCACCCACTTTCTTATCAAGTCCATAAGCAATGGCAGCAGCAGTAGGCTCGTTAATAATTCGCAAAACATTCATACCAGATATAGTACCAGCATCCTTAGTGGCTTGTCTCTGTGAATCATTGAAATAAGCAGGAACTGTGACCACAGCATCCTTAACTTGATGGCCTAAATATGCTTCTGCAGTCTCCTTCATTTTGATAAGGACCATGGATGAAATTTCTTCAGGGAAAAATTTCTTGTTCTCTCCTTTATAGTCCACTTGAATTTTGGGTTTACCTCCCTCATTAATGACATTAAAAGGCCAGTGTTTCATGTCGCTCTGTACAGATGCCTCGTCAAACTTGCGGCCGATGAGGCGCTTAGCATCAAAGACAGTGTTATTGGGATTCATGGCTACTTGATTCTTAGCTGCATCACCTATAAGCCTCTCAGTGTCTGTGAAGGCCACATAAGAAGGAGTGGTACGATTGCCTTGGTCGTTGGCAATGATTTCCACTTTTCCATGCTGGAACACGCCCACGCACGAATAGGTTGTGCCCAGGTCGATACCCACCGCAGGAGCCTTCGCCATTCCTGAAAGAGTTGAATAAGTAACAATCATACAATTTTTTCACCGTTCACTGCTCTTCTAGTTTACTTGTCTGATTCCTTCGAGTCAGTGTCAAAAACTATAATATATATATATATATATATATATATATATATATATATATATATATATATATATATATATATATATATATATATATATATATATATATATATATATATATATATATATATATATATATATATATATATATATATATATATATATATATATATATATATATATATATATATATATATATATATTCGTCATGTACATTAACACCTAAATCTGAATATTAAGCCACAATACAAGTAGTGATACTAACAGTTATATCCCAAAGATACAGAATCCCAAAATAATATGCATGCATGTATGTACGTGTGTAAGATGCATGTATGTATGCATACTCTACAATCTGTTACTAATAAAATAATCGTAGTAAAAGCATTTAAAACACTCGCAAGCTCTTCATTTGGAGATAGAGAAAAAGGAGCCATTGTTCATGTACTGTATTCAACAATTCTTTCGTCACTGGACACACACACACACACACACACACACACACACACAGAGAGAGAGAGAGAGAGAGAGAGAGAGAGAGAGAGAGAGAGAGAGAGAGAGAGAGAGAGAGAGAGAGAGAGAGAGAGAGACTCTTGGACGAGTGCCATTATGGCTAAAAATGCCAACGGCTCTAATGCTGGTAGTGCCAAGACAACACTCCAGGTGCTTAGAGGGGAACAAGACGGTGGGTGGGGGGGTTGATAAATCTTAAGGAATAATACTATTAATGATCAAAGACAGCCACATTACAGGAGAGCATAAATCTTTTTCCACAAAATATCCACAACTTTAAATTTACACAAATTATGCAAAGCTGGACTGCAATTGGCTCTTTTATTTCAGAAGACACAATCTCTTTGGATCTCTTGGAGCTGATAAAGCCAAGATTTTATTTCCAACTCGCTTTTTATTTTCATGTGATCTAAATAGGATTAATCCGTGTCTAAAGTCACTGACCTTTAAAACACTGTTCTTGTTGAAATCCAATCGTCCTGAATCTAAAAAATAATCAAATAAAACTTAACAAGTTCTGTGAATTTGGCCTAAGGGTGAGTCGCTTGCAATTCCATTCTCTCATTACTTGTTTGTTTGTTCCGGTTTTACGTCATGGACTCCCTATTCAACCAAGGGATAGGACGGTTGCCTTCTTGCGAAGGACTTGTTTTGGCAGATGTAATCGTTACCCTGAGTGCATGCCCTTGCTAACCTCAAACCGTGACGGGGCGCGAACCCTCGACCTGACTTACTTGTGACCAAGAATTCTTAGCAAATAGGCCCGTAAAAGGGTGACTTGGCATAGAAACAAAGTAATGAATGACATCTGAACACAAGTCACTATTTTTTCTATATTATTATCTCTAACCATCGCCTAGCATGATGCTAATCATAACTTAACACATTGGTGATGAATAATGAAAGAAGAAGAAGAAGAAGCAGAAGCAGAAGCAGAAGCAGAAGCAGAAGCAGAAGAAGAAGAAGAAGAAGAAGAAGAAGAAGAAGAAGAAGAAGAAGGAGAAGGAGGAGGAGGAGGAGGAGGAGGAGGAGGAGGAGGAGGAGGAGGAGGAGGAGGAGGAGAAAAAGGAGAAGGAGAAGGAGAAGAAGAAGAAGAAGAAGAAGAAGATAGAAGAAGGAGGAGGAGGAGGAGGAGAAAAAGGAGAAGGAGAAGGAGAAGGAGGAGAAGAAGAAGAAGAAGAAGAAGAAGAAGAAGAAGAAGAAGAAGAAGAAGAAAGAGGAGGAGGAGGAGGAGGAGGAGGAGGAGGAGGAGGAGGAGGAGGAGGAGGAGGAGGAGGAGGAGGAGGAGGAGGAGGAGGAGGAGGAGGAGAGGAGAAGGAGAAGGAGAAGGAGAAGGAGAAGGAGAAGGAGAAGGAGAAGGAGAAGGAGAAGGAGAAGGAGAAGAGAAGAAGAAGAAGAAGAAGAAGAAGAAGAAGAAGAAGAAGAAGAAGAAGAAGAAGAAGAAGAAGGAGAAGGAGAAGGAGGAGGAGGAGGAGGAGGAGGAGGAGGAGGAGGAGGAGGAGGAGGAGGAGGAGGAGGAGGAGGAGGAGGAGGAGGAGGAGGAGGAGGAGGAGGAGGATAATTATTCAACTGGGAAAGCGACCGGCAGATCACAAGAAAGGATTTAAAAAAAAAAATCTAATACAAAATGAAGCATCTACAAGGGTGTAAATAAAGAATTGAAAGATAATATGACAAGTTCAGGAACATATGGCATGCTTAGGATATATACGATAGAAGATAAAAAGGACAGCAAGACGCCAGGATTCATACATGGCAGAACATAAAATAGATGTTGTAGTCACCGTGGCTCAAGCGGTAGCGTCCGCGACTCTGAGGCGTCAGGTCGAGAGTTCGCGCCCCGTCACGGTCTGAGGTTAGCAAGGGCAGGCACTCAGGGTAAGGATTACATCTGCCAAAACAAGTCCTTCGCAAGAAGGCAACCATCCTAGCCCTTAGTAGAAAAGGGAGTTCGTGACGTAAAACCGAATCCAATCGTTGATGAAATTAGTTATATACAATTAAAAGTTATTTTCTAAAGTATCTTACCTCTTGTTAATAACTATGGCGGGGATTATGACCCAGAAAATAATGGTGTCGTTTTCGGAAAATCAAAAAAACTGGGAACAGAAATTTAGTATTAACACCTTCCCCTCGATCGAGATTCTGAGGGCATTTCGTCTTGGCACTTGTCTTTATACCCCTCTAATGCCCGCGCAACATTCAGCGCTTGAGAGGTAAAACTGTTGGCCGGTGCCAACTGGTAGCCATTGTAAAGAAAGACAATATCATGTTAATTGTTCATGAAATACAAAAAATGAAAATAGCAAAAGCACTAAAAATACAAAAACAATCTCATATTAATAAAAGTTTAATTCTAAATCAATCTGACTTCATTTAACCACGTTAAAGGCTTGAAACCGTTATTGAAAATAAAAATAAAAAATGCATCAAAAGATCATATATAATATCAGTCCAAGATAAAATGACCATACGAAAAAACTTTCGGGATATTGGCTAATTGGTTTCGGTCCTCGATTTGCAATGAGATTTTACTCAATTGTCCGAGAAATGAGTGATCAGTCTTGACAAATCCAAGGAGTAAGCACTCTAGACAACTCAAAGGAGTCGTCATTTTCCGAATTTAGAATGACAGACTCAGGGGAGGGCTGTAGAAGCTTCAGGAACCATTGTTCGCCGGTTTTTGTCTCGCTTGTAACCTCGCTGTTCTATTATTAACAATGTACAGGACCATATGGAAGTAGGGAATTAATCGGCCAATGGACAATTAGTTTATCTTAACTAGTATAATGTACTAGTGTCATTTTTGCATAATTGGGTCTTTATTATTATTATTTTCATAAACCATATTGCATTTGTCCAGGAACTTCCTACTACTACTACTACTATTATTATTAGTAGTAGAAGTAGTAGTAGCAGTAGTAGTAGTAGCAGTAGTTGTAGTAGTAGCAGCAGTAGTAGTGGTAATAGTAGTAGTATTGATGACAGAAGGTGAGAGGAAGTGAGTGATGTGTGATCCCCCCAAAAATATCTGACACGAATATTCGGCTTCCCAAGAACTGACGCAACAATGTGTTCCAGGAATTACATTTCAGGATTATATTTTTACATTTATTTGCATATATATTTACATATTTATTAATCTGCTCATAAATTCATGCTTCTCTCATGACACAATATGCATAAAACTTAAAATTAATATATAAAGAAGGAAAGGAATTGATCAAAAAGAAAAAAAACTGTTATTGTCATAATGGATACCAGCAGCATTGAAGGTTCTGCTTTTTCTTAATACGCATATGTCATTGTTGTTTTAGATTCTCCACCCATGGCTGGGTGGAATGGGTCATGGAGGACCCATATAAATATGTCATCTCTAGGCACACGCCTGCGAAAACTTACATGTGTGTCCTCTTATTATGTCTGAGCCCATGGGGGTATCTGTCTTCTATTAACTGCCTCCTATGTGAATTTTTCAGAGATATTCTATGCAGTGAGTGTGTATCTTATATTAGAGTTACGCAAAATTAATTTTTACTTAGAAAAGAGCTGTGAGATGGGTATTTTTTACCCTTGTCGAAGCACGTGATCAAGACTAAAAATCTAAGAGGGTAAATAGTGCAGAGAGAGAGAGAGAGAGAGAGAGAGAGAGAGAGAGAGAGAGAGAGAGAGAGAGAGAGAGAGAGAGAGAGAGAGAGAGAGAGAGAGAGAGAGAGAGAGAGAGAGAGAGAGAGAGAGAGTGCATTTTCTCAAAATCCATTTCACACAAGTGGCACTGCTTGGCATCCTCTTCAAAACTCACCTACTAAGCCTGACCCACAATGAACAGTATAATCAAGAAGGCACTGTTCATGACAGTTCCTCTAACACTTATAGCTTTCCAAGATGAAATGACTATTTAAACACATAAACTATCCATAACTACAGCAGGCAAGTTTTAGATCTCGAGAATGAAAGAATCAATAGATTGAGGACAATATTTTTCAAGTTTACCTTTTTAGCTAAATGCAACATAAAAATATACATCTACCTACCTATACCAGTTGTTTATGGTGGATGAGTCTGTGTGGTGTTGCAAGGTTAGATCAAATCAAGTCTGCCGTTACAATGCTGATTTAGGATGATTAGTCTGCTGTTATGCCAATGGTTTAGGATGATTAGTCTGCTGTTATACCACTGGTTTAAAAGGATAAGAGTGCTCATATATGACTGATTTAGGAGGAAAGGTCTGCTGTCCAAAGGGATAAAGAAAGTTACATCTGTTGTTACACTACTGGTTCCTTAGGACGAATCTGCTAGTACACGACTGCTTGATAGATTACAGGTCTTCCTCCAGTTGATAAAGTTTGCAGCTGTTTTGCATCGAGTTTGTTGTTGTGAGGAGCAGACACGTTCTATTTCTGGAGAACAGGCCAGCTGCTACATACTTAACCAGGAGGATAGGTGTGCTGTTTCACAGCTGTTTCTCGCTTGCTGTTACACAACCTGGTTAGGAGGATAAGTACGTCTGATCGGGAGAATATGTCTAGTGCTACACCGTAATCAGGTGGATATGTCTGCTCTTACACAGTTTCTCTAGAAGGATAAGTCCTCTGTTACAAGGCTGTTGGAGAGCACATCTTCTGTAACGTGGCTGTCTATTCGGTTGATTCAAAGCGAGGTCTGCTATCATACGGCTGCTGCAATATGATATGTCTGCAGCTTATATTTATTGACAGGTTCATTAGGAAGGTGCTACTGTTACATGATTGTTTCTTGAGGTTTCTGCCATTATACAACGGATTCAAAAGAATATATCTGATGTTACATGACTGATTCAAGAGGAGTAGTGAAGGATTATTTTCTTTTTATGAGTGACACCGGGACAGGCAGAAACTGCCCTCATCACTAAAGGGCCGGGCACGAGAAAATACCAAGATGAAGGAAAAGAAAAATGTTAAGGACAAGGCAGAGATGAGGTAATGTAACAAATGTGAGGAAAAAAGAAAGAAAAAAACAGGTGAGGGAATGTTGTGACTTGTCAAAAGTAATGGAATAGCAACAGATGTGTAATAAATAATAATAATAATAATAATAATAATACTTTATTTCCATTTCAATACAATGGGTATTCGTCAGCCAGGGTAAACCCCAACCCCCCCACTGTGGTGTCCACCCACAGCAGTTCCTGCCAGTAAACAGCTTAAACTCTCGGTCTTGGACGGGAACCGATCTTTCGACCTCGTGAATGCGAAGCCAGCGCGTTACCACTGTACTAGCCGGCAGACGCCAGAATAATATTCAGTGTAGATGTAGGCATGATGAAAGAATCGTCCTGAAGGGAGACTCAACCCGGAACTGCCTGGACCAGTCCTAGTTGCATCCTAATACCTTTAGTCGTAGTATTTCAACGGGCGGCTAGTGCCATGGCCAACCTACTAAGATAAGGAAGTAAAATTAAAAATGACAAATATCTTCAAAAACATTGGTAGATTATTGGTAGTTCTGACACACATAAATATTTAGTAATTTAGTTATAACACAGAAAACTTTTGCATACCAAGAAATCAAACGCTCTCTCGGTGCCACTGTAATAAAGCGGTTTCATTCTGGGAAACACAAGAGGAGAACAGTCAGTGACCAGGGAAACAATGCGTTATCCTGTGCCAATATCGACGTCACATTAGTGACGCAACACTAGAATTCTCTAAGTTCCTCCTCATTCAAGCCTTTCATACAGAATAGCAGAGCACATTTTGATGTTGCTAGACAATATATAATTATTTATATTTATCCTCAATCAGGACTTCTATACAGAATACCAGAACACAATTTTGATGTTGCTAGACCATAAATAAAGAATTATTTAAATTCATCCTCAAACAGGACTTTCATACAGAATACCAGAACACATTTTGATGTTGCTAGACAATAAATAAAGGATTATTTAAATTCATCCTCAATCAGGACTTCCATACAGAATACCAGAATACTAGAACACATTCTGATGTTGCTAAATAATTATGAAAGAATTGTTTATATTTATCCTCAATCAGGACTTCCATACAGAATACCAGAACACATTTTGATGTTGCTAGACCATAAATAAAGAATTATTTAAATTTATCCTCAATCAGGACTTCCATACAGAATACCAGAACACATTTTGATGTTGCTAGACCATAAATAAAGAATTATTTAAATTTATCCTCAATCAGGACTTCCATACAGAATACCAGAACATATTTTGATATTGCTAGACCATAAATAAAGAATTATTCAAATTCATCCTCAATCAGGACTTCCATACAGAATACCAGAACACATTTTGATGTTGCTAGACCATAAAGAATTATTTAAATTCATCCACAATCAGGACTTCCATACAGAATACCATAGTACCACAACACATTTTGATGTTGCTAGACCATAAATAAAGAATTACTTAAATTCATCCTCAATCAGGATTTCCATACAGAATACCAGAACACATTTTGATGTTGCTAGACAATAAATAAAGAATTATTTAAATTCATCCTCAATCAGGACTTTCTTACAGAATACCAGAATACTAGAACACATTTTTGATGTTGCTAAACAATAATGGAAGAATGCTACAAGTTCCTCCACACTCAAGACTTCCATACAGAATACCAGAATATTATAACTTCCTCCTCATCCAAGACTTTCACACAAAAAACAGAATACTTTAAGTTCCTCCTCATTCATGACTCTCTTCCAGAATACCAGAATACTTAAAGTTTCTCCTCATCCAAGACTTTCATACAGAATACCAGAATTCTTTAAGTTCCTCCTCATCCAAGACTTTCATACAGAATACCAGAATGCTACAAGTTCCTCCACACTCAAGACTTCCATACAGAATACCAATATACTTTAACTTTCTCCTCATCCAAGACTTTCATACAGAATACCAGAACACTTTAGCTTCCTCCTCATCCAAGACTTTCATACAGAATACCAGAATAAATTAACTTCCTCCTCATCCAAGACTCTCACACAGAATACCAGAATACCTTAACTTCCTCCTCATCCAAGACTTTCATACATAATACCAGAATACTTTAAGTTCCTCCTCATCCAAGACTTTCATACAGAATACCAGAATACTTTAACTTCCTCCTCAGCCAAGACTTTCACACAGAATACCAGAATACTTTAAGTTCCCCCTCATCCAAGACTTTCATACAGAACACCAGAAATCTTTAAGTTCCTCCTCATTCAAGACTCCCTTCCAGAATACCAGAGCACATTCTGATTATGCTCATTGATAGAGGTATATCCGTTGCAAAGGTTCACATATCACCAGAGAGCTATAAGGCTCTGACCCTTTAGCATGAATTAATTAATACTTCATGCAGGAGTATCTATGATACAAATTTGACATACATATGGATATGGAACAACTGGGGAGAAATTCACGATACTAAATAAGTTCAGGAAGATAGGTTAATGTTATAGTACTGTGGGAATAAAGACGCAAAGAGGAGGGAGTGCGACACCACAAAAGCTATAAAGATTACGTCTAAGTTGTCTGGCAGACGAGCTTATGTCCAAAGGTACGTCTAATTTCTCTAGTAAAACGAATTTGTGTCCAGTGTCCAACAGACGTGGACTGTGAGTGCGAATCGATAAGTCAATAAGTCCACAAAATCATATTGAACAAAATCATATTGAACAGTATGACTATACGTGCAATTGTTAATGGATAAATAAGCCTTTGGGAATGATGTACATCGTTTCTTTTGAATCATTCGCAAAGAGGGAGGATCAGTTACTATGATAAAAGTAGTTTTAGATTCTCCACCCACGAATGGGTGGAACGGGTCATGGAGGACCCATAGGGCGGTCGCCAGCCGGCACAGGCCCCAAACCCCCTGTGGTGCCCAACCACAGCAGTAACCTCCCCAGTAAACAGCTTATACTCTCTTGCCTGGAAAAATATTAGTTGTTAGTAGGGATGTTTTATGACTCTATGGTATGAATAATTATACTATGTTTCAAGACGTATAATTAATAACTTATATAAGCAAAGACAAGATAAGCCAGCCTAAAAACAGTAATAAATAATCACGTGTGGCACTCAGGTTCAGTAACTGTGCCATTAGATGCGCGGGGTCAAGTGTGAGACAGTACTCTTTGCATGGTCGGACTTCACAAGGGCAAAATATATCGTTTCTCAGTAATTGACTTACAAAAATAAATAAAAAAAATAAATGAAAATAAATACATAATGAAAAAGTTTAAGTATTTCTTAGTGACATGATGTTTATGCCAAGTTCGTGACACAAAAACGACTAATTAAAAATATCCACTACACTTGTCAGGTCTGTCTTTCATGCTTACGCCAAAGCATAAAAATAATCCACACACAACACTGATTTGGGAAGGGACTCCTTAGCCAGGGCTATTTATAGCAGAAGAGGGATACATACTTTATACAGAACACAGGAGTATTTGGTTGGCTGGGTATACTCGTACGCAAGAACGTCTTTGTGTATTACGAGACTTAATTAGTATATACAAAACACATGGGAGTTCTTCTTCTTCTTCTTCTAATGGATAGGATGGGGAGGGAATTAGTGATGGCGTCGAGTGAACTCTCTTAGCCCTATGCAGGGTATCGGCACTAGAGAGGGGGGGGGAATAGGCTGGGAAGGATTAGGAAAGGATGAACTGGTTATATACAAGAATGCCTTTTATTGTTAATCAATAGTTTTCAGGTAAAATAATTATAGAAATAAGTTATATGTAATGTCTACAGTATAGGAGGTTTTTGGTCTGTATTTTTATTGTAGAGAAAATTATTCAGGGAAATCAAAGTTACGGATATATATATATATATATATATATATATATATATATATATATATATATATATATATATATATATATATATATATATATATATATATATATAGATAGATAGATAGATAGATAGATAGATAGATAGATAGATAGATAGATAGATAGATAGATAGATAGATAACCAATCGATATTTTTCAAGGAATAATTTGTAAATACAGGATATTCCTAGCCACCGATTTCATGCAAAAATCTTCCTTATATCTTTGGCAAGTAAGCTTGATTTTGCCTTATCATGGCACTGATACATATACTCGACAAGTACATACGCCAGGATCGGCTTAACTTGCCTTGCAACTTATAAACTATAGATCGAAAATTAGTAATAAATCGAAAGTAAAATAAAAACGACGGAAACTCCGAAAGAAAAAGATATTTAATTCCCTTCCATTATTTGGTTAGATAAGTTGTAGTCACCGTGGCTCAAGCGGTAGCGTCCGCGACTATGAGGCGCCAGGTCGAGGGTTCGCGCCCCGTCACGGTCTGAGGTTAGCAAGGGCATGCACTCAGGGTAACGATTACAACTGCCAAGTCAAGTCCTTCGCAAGAGGGCAACCGTCCTAGCCCTTGGTTGAAAAAGGAGTCCGTGACGTAAAACCGGAACCGAAACATTTGGTTAGATAAGTCCAGATGCGTTAATCAGAAAGGATTTTGATATTTAAAATCGCGCAAAATATAAAATATCTCCTTATTTATTCATTCCCCTTCTTATTCCTGCTGGCTAGTACAGTGGTAAAGCGCTGGCTTCGCATTCACGAGGTCGAAAGATCGGTTCCCGTCCAAGACCGAGAGTTTAAGCTGTTTACTGGCAGGAACTGCTGTGGTCGGACACCACAGTGGGGGGTTGGGGCTTGCCTTGGCCGACGAATACCCATTGTATTGAAATGGAAATAAAGATTTATATATTTATATTCTCACTCAAGTTTTTTTTTTAATCCTTTATTATTCTCTCTCATTTCTCCTTTCAGTTTTATAAAATAGAGAGACTTCAAAGTAGACAGTGCCACAGAAGTGCCATGATAGAAACACGTTCAAAACGTTGATAAGTTGGCATTGTCAGACATGAAATATACTCTCAAAATCAGGCCAGGATAATTGATGACACCATACTTAATTCAGGTCATTAGGACACAGAGTATCACATATTTCTGGACGCTATTCAAACAGCCCAACTTAGGTGGCATCTATACTTAGGAATTAAATGTAGTTCTCTTTCTATGCCTACATCAACACCGGATATTCTTGGATATTCGTTACACATGTCTTATTATCCCTTCACATCTGACAAGTCACAACACTCCCCATCTCTATTTCTCTTTGTTTTCTTTGTTCCCAGGCCTGATGAGGGTAGTTTTTTTTATTGTTTTTTTTTGGGGGGGGGCCTGTCCTGGTGTCACAATTAAAAAAAAATTCTAAAAATGCATATATGTCGAACAAGAGAGAGAGAGAGAGAGAGAGAGAGAGAGAGAGAGAGAGAGAGAGAGAGAGAGAGAGAGAGAGAGAGAGAGAGAGAGAGAGAGAGAGAGAGAGAGAGAGAGAGAGAGAGAGAGAGAGCAGAGTTAAGAGAATTGGATCTTGTTAAGATAAATAACCCCAGGGTCCTTTAGGGTTATTCATCTTTATAAGACAAGTCTTAGGGTTCGTCATATTTACTTGTATTTGTGTGAATAAATGTTCTGTATTCTTACTTTTTTTTTTTTTTATTCCTGCATTATTTCAATTGGTTCTTATAAGGACACACAACGGGTTATTCAACTTTACAAGTTTAATTACGGGGTTATTTAACTTTACAAGTTTGATTACGGGGTTATTCAACTTTGCATGGGATTGTGGGGGTTATCTATCTTTATACAAGATCCGGAGAATTGTAGGTCACACATAAAACCTCTTCATAAACACTATTCAAACTTCACAACGTAGGTGGAATCTATTGGTAGAATTTGGTTGAAAAGGGAGTCCGTGACGTAAAACCGGAACATGAATTTTCAAAAAGAGCATTATGGACGAAAGAAAAAGAAAATAAAGAGATAAAATGAGTAAGAGATTTGTCAAAGAAAATGGAAGAAAAAAAGATTATTGAGTTTCGTTCATGTTTTAAGAAAGGAAGAAAATTTTTACTTCGTTTTATGGGTCATTGTTAATCTTAATTATGGAGGGTGGACCCTGACAGCTTGGAGCTGGGGTATTAAGGCTAGAAGCCCTTTCTTAGGCCTGGCGGGGGACTAGATCACGGGTTTGTCACCTACTGGGTCGAGTATTCTAACCACTATGCTACCGCAGTCCCTTTTATAATACAAAGAACAATAAATATGGAGGTACAGGAGGTACTGAAAAAGAGGTGGATTGACTGAAATGAGAGGAAGAGACTTGGTTGGGATTAGCGACCCCAAAAGAATGTGGGATAAGCTGAAGACATAAATATATTCAAAACATGCATTAGGCTGGCAATATACTGGCCAAAGGTTCAATCCTGGTCCGGGGATGAATTGGCTTACACTGTCTCGTGTCGATACCGATTAAATTGAGCAACCAATTAGGGGGGGGGGTCTGTGATTTCCTATAGGTCAACCTGAATTACTGCCTAGAGACCACTGAGTCCATGTGACTATACGTTTAGGTATACGGTCGGGCTCTCTGTTATCACTGTCGCTTGTCTCTGCCTTTCATTTAGAGATTTTTAACCTTAGTACTATCGCCTTTGTTCCGGTTTTACGTCACGGACTCCCTTTTGTACCAAGGGCTAGGACGGTTGCCTTCTTACAAAGGACTTGTTTTGGCAGATGTACTCGTTACCCTGAGTGCATGCCCTTGCTAGCCTCAGACCGTGACGGGGCGCGAACCCTCGATCTGACGCCTCAGAGTCGCGGACGCTACCGCTTGAGCCACGGTGACTACATTACTATTGCCTTAATTCCCCAGCTCCAACCTGTGAAAAATGTCTAATATCTGTTAAGACTCATTAATTCTTATCCAACTGAGAAAATAACTACACCAGCAATATGTGGAAACCCGTGTTCGAGACTACCGCGGGGCGTTGGAAGAGGCATCCAGACTTAATTCCCCAGCTCCAAGCTGTGACAATCCTATTTGAATGGAGACTAATAGTGACATATTACAAAGGGAAAATATGCTTAGGTAACTTGATTATTTTATTGATTAAGTAACCTGCTTATTTTATTGATTAAGTAACTTGCTTATTTTATTGATTAAGTAACTTGCTTATTTTATTGATTAAGTAAATTGCTTATTTTATCTCTTTAATCGCCAGTGGTACCATTCTGAAGCAAAATAAGAAAAAAAATATAGACGTATCCATTTATCTATCTACCTTGGCTGTTGCCCCCATTGGGGGGTAGCCGACAAAAAAGAAAACAATAAGGGGATTACTTTGCTCTATGGGCAATGACGAGGGAGCTAGCGACCGTTCAGATGGCACTACTGGAGTGCCACAGCCCATCCTCCCGGCTCTTCCACAACCTGTGTCGCCTCATAATGCCATCATAATCTCAATAGCAAGGGACATGACAGAGATAAATGCATTTTCTAAAAGAGACTTCAGTTTCACATGTGTAGTCACCGTGGCAAGTGGTAGCATCTGCGACTTTGAGGCGTCAGGTCGAGGGTTCGCGCCCCGCCACGGTCTGAGGTTATCAAGGGCATGCACTCAGGGTGACGATTACATCTGCCAAAACAAGTCCTCCGCAAGAAGGCAATCCTCCTAGCCCTTGGTAGAAAAGGGAGTCCGTGACGTAAATGCGAATCAAAATCATCACTTCAGTTTTACATGTAGGTTACTAGCGTCATATAGTTTACTAACGTCATATAGGCTACTAACGTAACATAGGTTACTATAGTCATATATTTATGAAGAATTATTCAGAAGAATTTGCAAAGATAAGATTTGTATGAGTTTATCAGCACAGGAAATTATAAACAAGTACAGTATCAAATATGATTTTGTGGATCACAATTAACTTTTATATATCATTACATCATACACACAGATATATGCAAATACACACGCAAGTATACGCACACGCAAGTATACGCACACACAAGCAAATACACACACAATAATATAAATACATACACACTCTCTCTCTCTCTCTCTCTCTCTCTCTCTCTCTCTCTCTCTCTCTCTCTCTCTCTCTCTATCTATCTATCTATCTATCTATCTATCTATCTATCTATCTATCTATCTATCTATCTATCTATCTATCTATCTATCTTTTACAAATATGCCTCTCATAGCAAAGTATATCTGTCACTGCTATGAGAACTGAATAAATACATGATGCAGATTTGGGAAACAGGAAAAAGGAAATATATGTCTATGTGAAGAGAATGGGATAATTAAGCAAAAGGGACACGAGGGAAACACGTGGAAGAGATTGAGGGAAGATATGGCATTACTTGGCACTCTTTGGCGGCAGTGCCAACCTTAATTTTAGCAGAGAAACTAGAAAAAAAAAGAAATTAGAGAATTATACAAAAGCATGAAATGACACTTAAATAACGATAAGTTCATAAAAAAATCTATTGAATGTCTTTGACTCCATTAAATCCCCGTTCATGTTTTTCCCGTTATACTCAAACATTCTAACTGTGCTATTAGGTGCGAGAAATCCCTTTGGCCCGCGTCCTCATTCCTATCTTTCGCACTCTCTCTTCCCTGACTGATGTATGTCTTGGTTTGGGGCAAGTGTATACATACTATTCATACATGATAACGATATGAAATATAGTATTATTTGTTTATATTACAGAATTAATAATTGTAAAATTTTCTCTTCTTTATAATGCTGATGTGGAGAGAAAAGTAGCAGCATCCCCTGTCACCTCAGCAGGAATAAGGAGTACACTGGCAGATCACTAGTAGAAACAACAGCATCTTGCGTTTTGGCACTAATAATAGGCATGTGAACCACTCCCTAACAAATGTAACAACCCAATCAGTTATCAGTATAACAACCCACTCGCTTACAAATGTAACCCATTCAATTACCACCATAAAAGACAACTCAATTACCAATAGAATAACCAACTCACTTATAAATGCAACAACCCACTCAATTACCAATATAACAACTTACTCGGTAACCAATGTAACAACCCACTCAATTGCCAATGTAAAAACTCACTGAATTAGCAATATAGTACCCCACTCACTTATCAATGCAACGATCCACTCAATTACAAATGTAACAACCGACTCGATTAGAAATGTATCAACCCACTCAATTACCAATACAATGACAAACTCAATTACCAAAGTAACAAAGCACTCATTTATCAATGTAACAACCCACTCAATTACCAAAGTAACAACCCACTCAATTACCAAAGTAACAACGCACTCAATTACCAAAGTAACAACCCACTCAATTACCAAAGTAACAACGCACTCAATTACCAAAGTAAAAACCCACTCAACTATCCAAGTAACAACCCACTTAATTATCAACGTAGCAACCCACTCAACTATCCAAGTAACAACCCACTTTAATTATCAACGTAGCAACCAACTCAAGTTACCAATATCAATGATCCATTTTTCTTGGCACAAAGGCAGTGCCAATGAAATGGTTGGCACTAAATGACCTAGATGAAGAGAATGATCCGAGAGAGTGTGACCTGACCTCGATAGACACTCCACACGGTGAAATCCCCGGAGAGAGAAAACCTCTAAGAGAGAAAATTAGAGAGAGCATTTTGTGAAAGAGAGAAAGGGAGAAATGAGCTTTTGTTCTCTTTATACAGAAACTTTCAAACGCTCGTTCCTTATGGAAACTTGATGGAAAGCTACAAATATGAGAAAGTTTGAGCGTTTGTTAAGTGGAATTCGGTCTGCTTCAGTTATCGCGGATGCAATTTGTTTCCTCGGTTAATTTCACTTTCTGATTCTAATATAAATTTGTAGTCACTGTGGCTCAAGCGGTAGCGTCCACGACTCTGAGGCGTCAGGTCGAGGTTTCGCGCCCCGTCACGGTCTGAGGTTAGCAAGGGCATGCACTCAGGGTAACGATTACATCTGCCAAAACAAGTCCTTCGCAAGAAGGCAACCGTCCTAGCCCTAGGTAGAAAAGGGAGTCCGTGACGTAAAACCGGAACAAATTCTAATATAAATTTCTTAACTTCCAAAGAAACATTATTAAGATCATCAAAGGTTTTTTTTTTAAGAGGTAAAAAAAGAACATTGACTCTTGCATTTGCAAAGAATAAACGAGATATCAAATGGAGTTAAAAATTGTACAATTATGTTATTTCTGTCAATGGCACCCTTAATAATCATGCATTTCCTTGTACCACACAATAATAATACACCTTTATTTCCATTACAATACAATGGGTATTCGTCAGCCGGGGCAAGCCCCAACCCCCCACTGTGGTGACCAACCACAGCAGTAACCAACCAGTAAACAGCTTAAACTCTCGGTCTTGGACGGGAACCGATCTTTCAACCTCGTGAATGCTAAGAATACTCTTGGCATCGTTGCAATACTACAGCTGAAGGTCTTCTGGACTGGAGTAGGACTAACCAGGACAGCTCAATGAGTCTTCCTTAAGTTGCGGCTCTTTTGCTATGCCTACACATACACCGACTATATTTTCATATTCGCTACACATCTCTAATTATCCCCTCACATCTGACAAGTCGCAACACTCCACATCTGTTTCTCTTTGCTTTTTCTTCGTGCCCATGCCCGATGAAGGCAATTTCTTTTGCCCGTCATGGTGTTACACTCTGTGTGAAAGGTTTCATATATATAATAGGATGTTCGTTTTCAACTGGCGTGCCACGTGCGACGTGCCACTGTGGTGCGAATGCGGCCTAAATTATTGCTGTTCACCTCTTGTTTGATTACTCTATTCTCCATTGCTATCTTCTCCCTTTTAAGCCTTTCCATTTCATATTAATATATTCTCTATGAATGTACTACTATCAATATCTTTATCAGTCAGTTTTTCTCTTCTCTCTCTTTCTATATATCGCAAACTGTCGTCCATATCATTCATTTTTTGAGAGTTCCTTAAATCATTCCTTAAATTCCTCGTGTGCGTGTGTGTGTGTGTGTGTAATTACCTAATTGTGCATACGAGAAAGAGCCCCATGCTAGTAACTCCCCGTCTCCTGGTCGGTTCCATTTTTATTATTCAGTGATACTTGTGTGTATGTGTGTGCGTGTGTGGACAATTACCTAATTGTGCATACGGGAAAAAGCCCCATGCTCGTAACTCCCCGTCTCCTGGTCGGTTCCATTTTTATTATTCAGTGATGTGTGTGTGTGTGTGTGTGTGTGTGTGTGTGTGTGTGTGTGTGTGTGCGTGTGTGCGTGTGTGCGTGTGTGTGTGTGTGTGTGTGTGTGTGTGTGTGTGTGTGTGTGTGTGTGTGTGTGAAGCGTTATTCATATTGCTCCATTTATAAACTCTTTCATTGAGTTTAACCCCCCCCCCCATCATCTCGCAGTACACAGTCATTTGCCTCGTATCCTCTCTAATAATATATCGTGCCTGGGAAATCTAACGTTGTCACCGTGGCGAAGTGGTAGCGCTCACGACCTCGAGTCGTCTGGTAAAAGGTTGGCGGCCCGCCACGGACTGAGGTTAGAAAGTGCATTCACTCAGGGCAACGGTCATATCTGCCAAAACCAAAGTCCTTTGTAAGAAGGTACAGTCCTAGTCCTTTGTAGACAAGGGGGTCCGTGACGTAAAATCGATCACATCACCTGGTATATCTAACATTAGACTTACTGTTTTATTTAGTGGGGTATTATTATAATTTTCTAATGCTATTATTATTATTATTATTATTATCATTATTATTATTATTATTATTATTATTATTATTGATACTTAAAAATTGATTAATTGGCCAGTGCTCTTATTATGACCAAAATTTTGTTTGAGAAAATAAAGTAATCATTATTCATTTTGTTGGATAATATATATATATATATATATATATATATATATATATATATATATATATATATATATATATATATATATATATATATATATATATATACATATATATATATAAGAAAATGCACAGTGTTCATTACTACATATTTTATCTATCATCAATAATGAAACCCTTTTATCAACTTAAAAAAAAAAGACAAAAACTAAAACTGATTTCCATTTCCTTGACCGAAATCTATATAAAGTTTCCCGTTAGCTAGTAAAGTAATACAGTCCAGAACCTCAAAAAGAGAACTTTCTCTGAAACCGTTAAAGAGCCGTTACGGCAGTTACAATCCTTAGCGTTACTGTTACAAGACGGACAGGTATTCGCTGGGTCGGTCGGCCAACTTTCTCCGGGGCGCCGATTTAGAGCGGGGTCATAGCTTTTACCTAGACTTCGGTTTTACGTCACGGACTCCCTTTTCTACCAAGGGCTAGGACGGTTGCCTTCTTGCGAAGGACTTGTTTTGGCAGATTACATCTGCCAAAACAAGTCCTTCGCTAGCAGGCAACCGTCCTAGCCCTTGGTTGAAAAGGGAGTCCGTGACGTAAAACCAAAGTCTAGGTAAAAGATCTGCCAAAACAAGTCCTTCGCAAGAAAGCAACCGTCCTAGCCTATGGAAGAAAAGGGAGTCCGTGACGTAAAACCGAAGTCTAGGTAAAAGCTATGACCCCGCTCTAAATCGGCGCCCCGGAGAAAGTTGGCTTACCTCCTAATACTAAAAGTCTCTCTCATGCGATGGCGAGTGCATTAACACGGTCACCCCCCCAGAGATATGGATAAGTTTCCCTGCATTTCTGCTGCTATTTGTATCAGCAGTTTATCATTATTATTATTTTTGTTTACGAGTGTGGAAAAAAAAAACCCTGCCCTCAGCGATATTATAAGTACTAAGTTACTCCTGCCATAGACGTGAATATACCCTTCATTTCATTTGCTAATTGCATCAGAAGTCCTTAGATTCTGTGTAAAAAAAAAAAAAAAAAAAAATACACACACACACACACACACCCTGCTTAATAATCCTCTATGTGTCAAAATTAGTCATTATTACAGAGGCAGACACAGTCAGGATATGGCTAGGCAGTTGAGGCTGGATACCCCTCCAATCGTCCCACGGTGTTTCAATTGCGGGTCTGTCAACTCCGAGGTGAGCATTCAACCCACTACGCTAGGCTACGGTCAATTTCCCCATATATACGAATTAAGTTTCCCTTCATCTCTTATCGATAAATGGGTCAGTATGTTAAGTTTCTAAAGTTTTTATTTCCTTTTACTTTGTGATTTAAGTGGCAATTTTAAGTTCATTCTTACTTTTATCTCAATTTTCCCTTTTGTCAGTTTCCCTGGCTTGTTATTTCCGTCCGACTTGTTTTATCTTATTTTGTTTATGTTTAATTAATGTATTTTAATATCCATTTTATGTCACTATAATAAAAAAAATTTTTTGCAACTTGCATATATTTTAGTTGTGCTCTCTCTCTCTCTCTCTCTCTCTCTCTCTCTCTCTCTCTCTCTCTCTCTCTCTCTCTCTCTCTCTCTCTCCTCTCTCTCTCTCTCTCTCCACGCACTCACACACACAAAACTAGTTGTATACCAGTGCCCCTTTAATAATAATAATAATAATAATAACAATAATAATAATAATAATAACAATAATAATAATAATAATAATAATAATAATAATAATAATAATAATAATAAACAGTATCCCTTGATAAATCACAAGTGGACATTCAGTTATAATCAATAGCATTCATTTTCTCGCTCACTTTCTTCCTTGTTGTATCTGATAAGACCATATATGCAATCGACGCTTCCAATGCAAAATGAATAGCCATTTTCCGGTCATATAATCCTCCATGGAGTACCGAGACCAACTTTCACCTTTGGTATGAACCGGTCTCCCCCACGTTGTAAAATAGACTCGCTCACTCTGTTGACCAATCACAGCCTTGTAAAATAGACTAGCTCATTCTGTTGACCAATCACAGCCTTCAAAATCGGAATTTTTATGCTGTCAATGTGAATCTCGCAAATAAATAGTATGAAAGGAAAGAGTATTTCAGATTATTGGGTTTGGAGTAAGATACTTGAAAACAATTTCTTACAATTTTTACCTATATAATTTTAACTTTTACTTATTCAATTCCATCTACCATATAATTATTAAAGTATATGTTTACATGTATATATGCATAGTAAGTAGCTTTATATAAGAAATAAATATTATAATTTTATAGGTTTAAATATTTGTCATTCTTGAGCAATTATGCACCAAATGGCATATATATTACTTAGCTCCAGGTCATAAGGCTAAAATTCAGGTACCATTCGGTGGCCCCTTTACCTTGTGAATGGACTCGCCCAAAGAAATCAACCAATCACAGAGCTCAAAACCATAGTAAGCCCCACCCAGACTTCATTAATATCCACCTACGAGGAAAGTTGCCTGAAAGCGATGCCCTATATCAGATAATATGCCTCAATGCACCATTTGTGGGTCCCACAAAGGCCTGGCGGATCAACTGAAGAATCTCCCCCAGACCCAGCCAGGGGGGGGGGAGATTCTTCAGTACTGTCTGTCTGTTTAGGTTTGTTTAGAATAGGTTACATTAGGTTAGATCTTTATTTCGAAATTGAAATTCATCATCCATCCATATATTCCAAGGTAGATAAACACACAGACCTATCTTAACCTAACCAAACCTAACCTAACACATCCCTTCCCATCTGACATGTCACAACACTCCCCATCTCTAGTGTCTCTCTGAAATTGTTACGCCGGGCACTCTGGGGGTAGGATTCTTCAGTTAATCTCAGCTGAGGGGTATTCTTCAGTTGAGTAATCTGGGGAGATTCTACAGTTGATCCGGCCCGGCCACTCTCATGGGTGGATATCGATAACGAAAGATGCACAAACAGTTATAGAGACCTAAGCATGTCTCATGAAAGTAGTGTTTCTAGCCTGTAATTCTAAAAATGATTAGTCCTGCAAAGCCATTTAGAGATGGAATTTCCGCTAATAAATGCATTCAAGCACACACTAATGACCAAGTAGTTTTTTGACAAAAGCAAAATATTAAGCTAATGATATGTGTGTGTGAGATTACCTAATTGTGATTACCTAATTGTGTTTACGGGAAAGAGCCCAAAGCTCGTATCTTCCCGTCTCCTGATCGCTTCCATTTTATACTTAGTGATACTTATCATACCTGTCCTTAAAACTATGGATTGAGATAGCATTAACTACCTCCTCGCTTAGCCAATTCCAATTATCAACTACTCTTACACTGAAAAAGTATTTCCTTACATCCTGCAAAGAAGTTTTCTTACGAAGCTTCAAACTATGACCTCTAGTTCTAGAGCCAGCCATATCAAAATATCGATCCCTATCCACTCTATCATAACCATGAAGGAATTTAAAGACTGTCACCATATCCCCCCTCAGTCTTCTAGCTTCGAGTGATGGTAAGTCTAATTCCCTCAGCCTCTCATCATAACTGAGATCGCGTATTTCTGGCACCAGTTTCGTGGCATGTCTTTGAACTTTTTCAAGCTTAGCTATGTGCTTTTTCAAGTGCGGATTCCAAAAGGGGGCTGCATTTTCGAGTTTTGGCCTCACATAGGTTACATAAATATTTCTGAACATTTCCTTGTCCATGTGCCTGAGGGCTACCCTTACATTTGATAAGAATGCATATCCTGCCCTTACTATGCCATTTATATGTATTTCTGGAGACAAACCTGCCAGTATGTTTACTCCTAGATCTCTCTCATTTTCTGTCTCTTGAAGTTGTACTCCAGCCACCAAGTAGTCAAGCTTGGGCCTTCTTGCACTTGTACCCATTCTCATTACCTTACATTTTGAAGTACTGAATTTCATTAGCCACTTTTCTGACCACTCATGCAGATTATTTAGATCCTCCTGAAGTTCTCTACCATTGTTCTCGTTTTTTACTTTCTTCGCAATCTTTGCATCATCTGCAAACATATTCATGAATGAATTTACAGACTCTGGTAGGTCATTTACATATACAAGGAACAAAAGTGGCCCTAAAACTGAACCCTGTGGAACTCCACTACTAACTCTTCTCCATTTAGACACTGAGTGTCTTACTTTAACCCTCTGTTCCCTTCCTTCTAAGTAAGTTTTTATCCATTCCAAAACATTTCCACCTATTCTAGCCATTGATTGCAGCTTCCTAATAAGTCTCCCATGTGGAACAGTGTCAAACGCTTTCTGGATGTCTAGGAATATGCAATCTGCCCAGCCCTCTCTTTCCTGTAAGATTTGGCTTACCTCATCATAATATTCTAATAAGTTTGTTACTGTTGATCTATCTTCTCTGAAGCCATGTTGCCTCACTGACAAAAAGTTGAAGGATTCCAAGTGAAGAGAGATATGTTTCCTCGTGTGTGTGTGTGTGTGTGTGGTGTGTGTGTGTGTGTGTGTGTGTGTGTGTGTGTGTGAGATTACCTAATTGTGATTACCTAATTGTGTTTACGGGAAAGAGCCCAAAGCTCGTATCTTCCCGTCTCCTGATCGGTTCCATTTTTAGACTTAGTGATACTTATCATACCTGTCCTTAAAACTATGGATTGAGGTAGCATTAACTACCTCCTCGCTTAGCGAATTCCAATTATCAACTACTCTTACACTGAAAAAGTATTTCCTTACATCCTGCAAACAAGTTTTCTTCCGAAGCTTCAAACTATGACCTCTAGTTCTAGAGCCAGCCATATCGAAATATCGATCCCTATCCACTCTATCATAACCATGAAGGAATTTAAAGACTGTCACCATATCCCCCCTGTGTGTGTGTGTGTGTGTGTGTGTGTGTGTGTGTGTGTGTGGTGTGTGTGTGTGTGTGTGTGTGTGTGTGTGTGTGTGTGTGTGTGTGTGTGTGTGTGTGTGTGTCCAATCAGTGAAACAACAGAAAACAACGCAATATTTCGGGTCCTAACTGGACCCCTACTCAAGCACAAGTGAATGTATAAAGTAACAATGACAGAGGGAGTAATGAACAAAAGAGACACAGGAGACCTGAGGGAATAAAAAATAAAAAATAGTAAAACAGGTCTAAGGCAAAAGAAATAATATATATACAGAGAGAGAGAGAGAGAGAGAGAGAGAGAGAGAGAGAGAGAGAGAGAGAGAGAGAGAGAGAGAGAGAGAGAGAGAGAGAGAGAGAGAGAGAGAGAGAGAGAGAGAGAGAGAGAGAGAGAGCAAACAAACAAAACAAACATTTATTTCCATTTTGTACAATGGTTATTAGAGAGAGAGAGAGAGAGAGAGAGAGAGAGAGAGAGAGAGAGAGTACCTTATCACTTACGAGTATACTTTATATACTCATCTTCAGAGTAAGATATATAAACTCATAAGCGCTAAGGAGCTATATTATATAGATTTTTTCTTAGTCATCAAAATAATCATAAATTCCGTGCTTCTCGTGAAATAGTTTCATACATACATACATAAACACACACAGAGAGATACACACACACACACACACACACACACACACACACACACACAAATATATATATATATATATATATATATATATATATGTGTGTGGTGTGTGTGTGTGTGTGTGTGCGTGTGTGTATTACAGGCTTGCAAGCTTCACTTCACTGTATCCTATGATCTTTCACCGCCAAAGAAAAATGAACATGTTACCCCAACAGACTCTGCAAGAGATATGATAGTCATAGAAGCTCTAAAGCCTGTCTTCAAGATTATGCATTTTCTAAACCTAGCTGTGATTGGATAACAACTTTTTGTGGGTGGAGCAAAACAGCCTAACTTTAACAGGGATTGGCTTATGATGTTGGGCGAGTCCATTATCGAAGGTAAGCTCAAGAATGAGACCCGTGAAGGTAACATTTCAGGGTACGAGTAGAGTATATATGATATTTCCTCCCCTAATCTAAAATGCTCAGGTCCATAATAAATATAATATAATAGTGTTTGGTATATATAATGGCGGTTCTTAAAACAATCTCAAATAGAATTTTTACACGATCTGAAGTACACATGAATGTTAAAAAGTAATTTAACTTTTGTACATTTATAATAATTATTATATTTAGAAGTCGCCGTGGCTCAAGCGGTAGCGTCCGCGATTCTGAGGCGTCGGGTCGAGGGTTCGCGCCCCGTCACGGTCTGAGGTTAGCAAGGGCATGCAATCAGGGTAACGATTACATCTGCCAAAACAAGTCCTTCGCAAGAAGGCAACCGTCCTAGCCCTTGGTAGAAATGGGAGTCCGTGACGTAAAACCGGAACAACATCAAAACAAATACCCAGTAATTTTATTACCGCGGTAGTGCAGCGATCAAAGCACTCGACTCGGGAAACTACGAACCCGCGTGCGAGGCTACCGCGGGGCGTTAGGAAGGACATCCAGCTTAAATTCCCCCAACTCCAGCCTGTCTCTGTCTATCCACATTCGAATGAGAATTATTGATGACACATAAAACACCAAAAAGCAACAATTCCCAATAAAAAATGTAGTCTTATGGATGACATAAAACATCAAAAAACAACAATTCATAATATATATTTCATACGTCTTATGGATGACATAAAACACCAAAAAAAGCAACAATTCCCAATAAATATTTTATTCGTGTTATGGATGACATAAAACACCAAAAAGCAACAATTCTCAATAAATATTTTATTCGTCTTATGGATGACATAAAACACCAAAAAGCAACAATTCCCAATAACTATTTTATTCGTTTTATGGATGAATAAAACACCAAAAAGCAACAATTCCCAATAACTATTTTATTCGTCTTATGGATGACATAAAACACCAAAAAACAACAATTCCCGATAACTATTTTATTCGTTTTATGGATGACATAAAACACCAAAAAACAACAATTCCCAATAACTATTTTATTCGTCTTATGGATGACATAAAACACCAAAAAGCAACAATTCCCAATAACTATTTTATTCGTCTTATGGATGACATAAAACACCAAAAAGCAACAATTCTCAATAAATATTTTATTCGTCTTATGGATGACATAAAACACCAAAAAGCAACAATTCATAATATATATTTTATACGTCTTATGGATGACATAAAACACCAAAAAAACAACAATTCCCAATAACTATTTTATACGTCTTATGGATGACATAAAACACCAAAAAGCAACAATTCTCAATAAATATTTTATTCGTCTTATGGATGACATAAAACACCAAAAAGCAACAATTCCCAATATATATTTTATTCGTCTTATGGATGACATAAAACACCAAAAAGCAACAATTCCCAATAAATATTTTATTCGTCTTATGGATGACATAAAACACCAAAAAGCAACAATTCCCAATAAAAATTTTATTCGTCTTATGGATGACATAAAACACCAAAAAACAACAATTCATAATATATATTTTATTCGTCTTATGGATGACATAAAACACCAAAAAGCAACAATTCACAATAACTATTTTATTCGTCTTATGGATGATATAAAATACCAAAAAGCAACAATTCCCAATAACTATTTTATACGTCTTATGGATGACATAAAACACCAAAAAGCAACAAGTCCCAACAACAATTTTATTCGTCTTATGGATGACATAAAACACCAAAAAGCAACAATTCCCAATAAATATTTTATTCGTCTTATGGATGACATGAAACACCAAAAAGCAACAATTCCCAATACATATTTTATTCGTCTTATGGATGACATAAAACACCAAAAAGCAACAATTCCCAATACATATTTTATTCGTCTTATGGATGACATAAAACACCAAAAAGCAACAATTCCCAATAACTATTTTATTCGTCTTATGGATGTCTAATAAGTCACACATACGTAAACTATAGTAAAAATATACGTGAAGTATCATATTCACACTACATGTAAAGAAATCTATTGACTTGCTAAGTAAAATACACCAAATAAAAAAAAATAGTAAAAATATAGTAAGGAAGCCCATCAGTGAAACAAAACTTATAAAACAATGCTATATTTCGGATCCTAACTGGATCCCTTCTCAAGCACAACCTTGTTAGGATCCGAAATATAGCATTGTTTTATAAGTTTTATTTCACTGATGGGCTTCCTTACTATTTAGTGCTGTATGCTAACAGTTTGTACTTATTTAGTAAAAATATATTTGTTCATATAAATGATACACAGATGTATCAAAACATCAGATATTTTTACCTTCTTCTTCTTCTTCTACTACATCTTTTCCCACTTTTATGTGGGGTCGATGTTCCGGGCCAGTGTTCTCCATATTTTTACCGTAAGGCAGAAAAGCATTGGTGATGCCTGATCACTGTGTTCTCTATATTTTTACCATAAGGCAGAAAAGCATTGGTGATGCCTGATCACTGTGTTCTCTATATTTTTACCGTAAGGCAGAAAAGCATTGGTGATGCCTGATCACTGAGAAAAAGAAAGCGCATTGGTGATGCCTAATCACTGAGAAAAAGCAAGCGTATTGGTGATGCCTAATCACTGGGAAAAAGAAAGCGCATTGGTGATGCCTGATCACTGAGAAAAAAGAAAGCGCATTGGTGATGCCTGATCACTGAGAAAAAAGAAAGCGCATTGGTGATGCCTGATCACTGAGAAAAAGAAAAACCATGAAATTCTTTTAAGTAAATGTATTAACTTAAATATTGATCCAAGCTGGTTTAGCGAGTATCTATCTAATCGTAAACAGTCCATACGTCTTAACAACATTATCTCTGTGCCAAAGGATGTATCATTTGGTGTTCCACAGGGATCAGTACTTGGTCCTATCCTCTTCTCCATTTACGTAAATGAACTATCTTCTTTCATTTCTGACTGTCTAGTCGTACAATATGCAGATGACACTCAACTACTCCTTAGTGGTGATATTAATAATCTCCCAGAGCTAACTTTAAGAGCAGAAAACACTCTGTCAAAAATTAAAACCTATTTCCAAGAAATTGGGCTGTTAATTAACGAAAGTAAAACACAGTGCATATTTATTGGTTCAAGGTTCCACATAGCACAAATTCCAGAAAACACAACAATTAATTTTTGCGATAATATTATCACACCTAGCAAAACAGTCAAAAACCTAGGAATTCACTTTGATAACCACATGTTGTTTGATTCCCACATAGATAAAGTATGCAAAAAGGTTACAGGAACATTAATGTACTTATCACGTATAAAAGACAATTTTGAGACTACCACTCGAATAACTGTTGTTGAATCTCTAGCCCTAAGTCACATTAATTACTGCACAACTGTTTGGGGATCTACCACTAAGACTCAGATAAACAGAATACAGAAGCTTATTAATTTTGCAGCTCGAGTTGCCCTGGGAGGAATAAGAAAATATGACCACATCACACCAGCTCTCAATAAACTTGGGTGGCTGCGGGCAGAAAATAAGGTCGCTTATGCTATTTATGTTTTTGTATTCAAAATTTTGGACCATCATTATCCTAGCTGGCTATTTGATTTAAAAACAGTCAGGGATATAAGGGGAACCAACACAAGACAGAGCAGTGAGCTCTTTATTCACAGAACAAACACAGAAGCAGGTTCAAAGATGATCACTATCAAAGGGCCAACACTCTGGAATAATATTCCAGAGCATCTTAAAAATGCATCCTCCTTCACAGCTTTCAAAGGCAAACTATATAGTTTTCTTTTGGACAAATAGTTGCTTCTCATTAAGAACTAGTTATTCTCATTGTAAGGAAACAAATATGGAAATGATGCCGATAATAACGATCCTGTATCTAGTGGCATACTTACTACTTTATTATTAACACTATTGTTAACATTTTTAGTACAGCATTATTATTTTCTATGAAAGCTACATTTAATTTAACTATATGTCTAACCTTCTTATATATTAGTTTAATTACATGTCTACTTATAAGTTACTATTAATGTTGAATAACCATTGTACAAAATGGAAATAAATGTTTTGATTTGATTTTGATTTTGATCATTGGTGATGCCTGATCACTGAGAAAAAGAAAGCGCATTGGTGATGCCTGATCACTGAGAAAAAGAAAGCGCATTGGTGATGCCTGATCACTGAGAAAAAAGAAAGCTGATGAAAGAAATGTTCACCGTTAAGTATAAGAAGAAAGTGTCCTAAATTTGGGAGCAATAAGCACCCTCCGATTTCTCCTGTCCTACTTTTGCCCCCCCCCCCCTTCCTCACCACCTGTCCTCGTTCTCGTTTTAATGTTCACCATCCTTTTCCTCCCCTCCATCTCTGTCTCCCTCTGTCATCCACTTCCTCTCTTTGTCCTTCTCTCTACCTCTAATAGACAGACAGATAGATAGATAAATAAATTAGATAGATAGATAGATAGATAGATAGATAGAGAGAGAGAGAGAGAGAGAGAGAGAGAGAGAGAGAGAGAGAGAGAGAGTAATAATAATAATAATAATAATAATAATCCTTTATTCCAATGTACATTGGGTATTTAAATAAGATACATATATATTCCAGATAGACATCTGTGGTGTACGATATAGACATACTAAAACAAACAAATCATAAAGATGAGTGTACCATTAAAATTTACAAGTAAAATCTTCCTTTAAGAGCAACTTCTTAAGATTATATTTAAAAGTATACACTGAACCAGCATTTTTTAGTTCTCTGGGAAGCTGATTATATAAATGAGGTCCACGAATGTTTATATCTCTTGAGCCAATATCAGTTTTAGACCTTCGTACTAATAAATCTTCCCCTTGACGGGTAGTTAACCCGGTAACTGAGCTTACTGTAGAAAAATTATACAAGCAATCAGGAATATTGTTTCTTAGTATATTAAAAACAAAGGTACATATATCAAAAACATATTTATCTCTAATCTTTATCCATTCTAGATCTTTTAAAACAGGAGAGATGTGCTCGTATTTTCTTACATTGCCAACAGCCACTCGTGCTGCAAAGTTTTGTAACTTTTGTATTCTTTGTAATTGAGTCTTATTTGTACATCCCCAAACTTTGAGACAGTAATTAATTAAACTCATAGCTAAGGACTGGACAATTATTATACGAGTTGATGTTTCAAATGAGTCTTTTACCCTATTTAGATATATTAGAGTACCCATTACTTTTTTATAAATTTCATCTATATGCATTTCAAAATTCATGTAACGGTCAAAATAGACACCTAGGTTCTTTACCGAGTTCATTGGCTTAATGATATTACCGTTAAAATTTATATGAAGATTGTCATCAACTTCTGATAATAATTGTCTGGATCCGATAAGAATAGATTGGGTTTTAGTTTCATTAAGTAACAGACCATTTTTTAGAAAGTAACGTTTAGCCATATACAAAATTTCTTCTGCTCTACGAATAATATTTTCTAAATCATCAATTTCTCCTTCAATTAAGATTTGAGTATCGTCAGCATATTGAATGACATAACAGTTAGGTAAATATTTTACTAGATCGTTTACATATATTAGAAAAAGTATAGGTCCTAGGATCGATCCCTGAGGGACCCCAAACAATACCTTCTTGCGACTTGAGACTACATCTTTTATTCTGACTGACTGGTAGCGGTTTTTTAAATAGTTCTCGAACCAGCTTGGGTCAATGTTCATTTTTTTGCATTTTTCTAATAGAGTGGTATGGTGTACACTATCAAAAGCTTTAGAAAGATCGAGTAGTAGTAGCAATGATATTTTCTTATTATCTATATTTTTGTATATTTCATCTGATATTTTCAATAAGGCAGTTTCAGTTGATAATTTTGGCCTGAAACCGTGTTGACTTTTTGCAATAAGTTTATTTTTTTCAAGAAACTCACTTAACTGATTTGCAACAATCTTTTCAAGTATCTTTGATAAAATTGGTAGTAAAGAGATTGGTCTATAGTTAGAGACGTCGTCAGGATTTCCATTTTTAAAACCAGGAATTACATGGGGATTTTTCCATAAATCTGGGTAGACATTGGTAACTATGGAAGTATTGATTATTACCGTCAGATAATAAGCTATTACAAATAATGAATCTCTAATAAAACGAAAACAAATTCCATCTGATCCATATGCATTAGAGTCTTTCAGATTTTTTATTACTAAGATTACTGTATTACAATCTACTGTAGTAG
>JAXCGZ010004338.1:0-5000 GCA_037179515.1 Halocaridina rubra
ACACAAAGTATTTTCTATAAGCAATACACGATCTCATTTGCTATGAAGAATCAAAATCTATACTTTAAAATAGCTAGGCAACATATGGTTATGTAATGGAAGCGCAGGGTATATAAAACACACACAAGGACATAGACACTCACACGCATACATACACAAGCACGCATGCATGCAACATATTTACAAGATGTATCGACGTTATCTTCAATAAATTGTTAATTTCGGGAGCAGGAGTCCTAGTCTTGACTTCAAAATTTGAACACTTAATAATAGCATAAGGGAAGACGAGAATATGGATGAACATAAACACACGCACACACACACACACACACATACACACACACACCACACAACACACACACACACACCAGACACACACACACACACATTTACACACGCACACACACAAGGCTATTTGTCAATGTGATGTGATATACAATATGGTTTGGGCATAAGTAACACCAAATTTTACCTCAGAAATGTTTGGAATATCTTGTTATAAAATAAGGTAATGAGGCAGCTACACACATACACATTCTCACTCCCACACCCACATACTGTACCTACAAGCTTGCACATACCAACACAAACATATATATATATATATATATATATATATATATATATATATATATATATATATATATATATATATATATATAAAGTAACAGAAGAATGTTCATTTGTCCATATGATCTAGGCGAATAGAACTGCAGGAACAGACAGACAGAGAGACACATTAACCGGCTGATATGAGTTCAATCTCATCTCTGCCTTGTCCTTAAGCTTCTTTTCCCTCGTCTTGGTGTTTTTTTTGTGCCGGGCCTTAATTGATGACGGCAATTAAGCTCATTTCAGCTCAGTTAAATTCAGCTAAGTTCACTTCATATCAGACAAACAGACAGACAGACAGAAAGACAGCACAGATAGATAGATAGATAGATAGATAGATAGATAGATAGATAGATAGATAGATAGATAGATAGATAGACAGATAGATAGATAGATAGATAGATAGATAGATAGAGCGAGACAGAGATGGTCTCTGTGTTTGTTTACGTAATTACCATTGGGAGAGAATATGCGAGTTTAGCTAATTACCATTTCTTGAGAGAGAGAGAGAGAGAGAGAGAGAGAGAGAGAGAGAGAGAGAGAGAGAGAGAGAGAGAGAGAGAGAGAGAGAGAGAGAGAGAGAGAGAGAGAGAGAGAGAGAGAGAGAGAGAGAGAGAGAGAGAGAGAGAGAGAGAGAGAGAGAGAGAGAGATTTTTAAGATGTTTCGTGGTTAAGCTGCATTTTCTTTGATAATTTTTGGCCTGCATTATGCCTCCCATGGGTAAAGTAGATTCTTCAGATGGCATTGCTTCAAAGAAAAGGAAAGTCATCACCATGGAAGTGAAATTAAAGATACTGAAATGCTCGGAAAAGGAAGAAACTTTACTACTGAATTAGCATAGGTGGGTGACGTTGGTGCTTATTTAGGTGTGTTCCGACTTATGCTGCAAATCGGGATATGTCACGCCTTGAGGAACAGAACTCTGACGTAAGTAGTGGACCCCCTGTATATGTGTGCTTGTCTAAAATGCACATACTGTGCACAATGCGAGAAGAGGAGGGGGTAGATGCCGATAATATGCTTTGGCGTATTAGGTGGAGTTTTAGCAATTTAGATATTATTATTATTAAACACAAAGAAGTCAGTAGCCCAAGTGCTTTGCATCGCCCTTTATCTCTCTCTATTATACATACCTATACATGGCCCCATTCGCCCTTGTAAGGGGGGTGGCTGAGCCAGAAAACACGCATTCACCAAGATCCACACATACCTCAATTACTCCTCTTAGGTTCTTGACAATAAAGGGTTGCAAAATTTCCCCTTTCTTCCACCCTGACTGAGTCACAAACAAGGTAGGCGGGCAAGGATATTTTACAGTGATGATCGACAGCCACAGATGATTTACCCACATTGCTTCATCACATGGCAATTCGTTTCACACCCGTTAATCATAGTTCATTGAGCTAGCAGGTGCGAGAAATTCCTTTGGCACGTGTCACCTATACACAATCTGCATCCACTCATTCTTATCTCTTGCAAGCTCTCTTCCCTGATCCATTGACATTGCAAGTGCATCCAATGCCCTTTTCAAGCCATCCAACCATCTCATTCTAGGTTTTCCTCTTGGCCTAACTCCAACCACCTTTGCACTCCACACTCACTTTGCTATTCATTCATTATTCATCTTTTTCATGAGTCCAAACCACCTCAATACTCTCTGATCTAACCAACCTGATAGCTTTCTTTCAACACCCATCCTCTGCCTGACCTCCTCATTTCTTATTCTATCTATTCTAGATATACTGATTATACTTCTTAAGAACCTTTATATTCAACTTGTTCTTTTCATCCTCTCTTACATTCCAAGTTTCTGCTCCATATAATGCTGTCAGCACAATTACACCTTAATATATCATATCCTTCTCTAGAGATTCATTCCCAAATATCTTTTTCTTATCACACAATTCAACCCAACTAGACACTTACTTCCTTCACTCTGTGACGTACCTCAGCATCCACTTGTCCATTCCTTGATATGTGCGACCCTAGATAAAGGAGCTCCTCGTAGAACATCGTTCCGAGTTACGTCGTTTCGCTATTGCATCAGAGGCCAATAAATAATTAACAAATTAAGTTTTCGACCTACCTGGCTGGTGCAGTAAATTCAAATCACGCGGCGGACGAATACACAGCTAGCAGCACAGCTGTATTCATATTTATCAACATTAATGGTTTTATTTATTTATTTTGTTTATAATGAAGGATTGTATTGAATTTAAAAAAAAAAAAATATTTTTTCCGAAATACCCATGAATATACAGCTAACAGCACAGCTGTATTCGTATTTATCAAGTTAATGGCTTTATTTATTTATTTGGTTATACTGAATTTGAAAAAAATACCAAACACATTTTTAAGACAAATAGCTACAATTTCACAACTGACTATATAAATAGGTATGTCTATTAGTTTTTAATGTGCTAAAAGTAGTTTTGATTCAAAACCATAATTTACACATAAATCCACACAGCCTAAGCACCTCTCCCTAACCTCACTTAAAAAAAATTTACTATTAAATTATGATGGATAACTTGAGGCATCAGTACAGAATTGGCAGAGAACTCAAGCATAACCCCACTGCTGCTGATTGTTGAGGGATGTCTTCAGTGTAAAACATTCCTAAGCACACTAAAATTATATTAGAATATTTCTCATTCCTATGAGTAGCCACCGTGGCTCAAGTGGTAGCGTCTGCGACTCTGAGGCGTCAGGTTGAGGGTTCGCGCTCCGTCATGGTCTGAGGTTAGCAAGGGCATGCACTCAGGGTAAGGATTACATCTGCCAAAACAAGTCCTTCGCAAGAAGGCAACCGTCCAAGCTCTTGGTAGAAAAGGGACTCCGTGACGTAAAACCGGAACATTTCTCATTCCTATGAGTTTTCTGAAAATCTTTTCTATCCTATTGCATTCTCTATAAAGCATAGAACTTGTTCTAATTTCGTTAAGATTTATGACACCATTCCCAATAGTTCTGAAAAACCAAGTCTAGAGAAGTTACATCTTTTAATTTCCATAATAAAAGTTGCGAGTGTTGTAGTAAAAGATGTCACCTTTATTACCTCATAAAGTACCCTCCCAAAGGAGTACAACAGTGAAACTACTTGAAATAGGGCTGAAAGATTCTTTCTATGATAATTGAATCATGTGAAGAAGAGTAACCCCAGGGTGCTCTAGGTTATTCACCTAACCTTTTTGAGGTTATCTTTACATAGGGCTCAAGGGGGTTACCCATTTTTACAAGATCCCACTCATTCACCATTGACTAACTAGGAGTTATAAACTTCTATTTTTGCGACAGAGTGTAATATGGTCAACCTTTACTTTCACAATCCCAATTAGAAAAAAAATCATTAAATTTATTATATTACGTTGGATTTGCTTAGTTCATTATACCACAATAAAGATATCAATCAACCACTGAAATTAATGGTCCAGAGATGTTTCTGTGTTCCATAGTTTCATTACACTAGTTTAGGGGTGTGAAAGTAAACATTTACCCTTAATCTCTATACACAAGAAATAACCCACGAAACCGTGGGTAAAATGGGTTAAATATGTCATCTAATTTATGGTCAACGGTAGAATGTCACTTAACGCAATACGCCTATGGCATTGCCATGCCAATATTACGCAACCATGTCATATGCTAAATACGCTGTAACGTCTAAAATTACATTAAATCCATCCATTTATATATAATTTTGAGAACAATGTCACCATCACCTCATACTGATAATCAACAGTTGACTGATGAGATCTATCACTATCTCGCATCATTTTCTGAATAGAAAAGAAAGCACGTGGCCGGACTATGAAACTATTGGCACAATTGGCAATACGAAATGCCCTCCATCTGCTGTAGGTGAACCGCACAACACGACGAGCCATTTCGAAACCTATCATCACATTACAGACTTTCGCCCCTATGGCATCAGCTGTTAGTACAATCATACCAACCTATTTCAAATCGTAAACAATGACAAATATCTCATCAGTGTTTTTCTTCTTTCTATTTTTATGGATAAATATATAATTCTAGCGTACTAAGACTTATTTATGCTATAAATGTATAACATAAATATTATACTTTTTAATTATGTCGAGTAAGCAAAAGTGAGGATAAAGGTTGGTACTCCTTAGATAACACGTGCATCGATACCTGTTGTGACAAGACAATGTTCGAAACTCCTGACGCGTATGTAATTAATTACGTATTAAGGTAATATCTCATGCATATGTGTGCCTTTTAATAAGAATTGCGAAGCTCTGCTTTAAGTAAAGCAAATGTAAATTATTGTATATTACTTAAATACTTCGAGAATATGTTAAGTAAATCTTAAACAGATCGCAACATATGATATTACAGTTCGAACACGATAAATATGAAA